>OMLP01012648.1:9486-46657 GCA_900302685.1 Spondyliosoma cantharus
CTAAGGTCCTGGAACATGGTTTGAACCAAATCTAACCAAAGTAACACAGTATAAATATGTGTTTATGTTTATTCAGTTATTCAGTCATGAAAACACAGTTTGTTTACTTAGGCATAAGAAAATCAGGCAATGAAGATCTTTTTCTCGTGATTCTCTTGAAGATTTTTTCCCCCAAAACTACGTAGTGCACCTTTAAAGAGAAATTTCCTGAAAAAACAAGTGTTTGTGGCATTGTCTGTATCTGCAGAGACCTGTTTTCGACTTATTTTATAAGTATTTTGCTGTGTTTTGCTGACATTTTTTGGAATACGGCATTCTGCAAAAACATAGCATATTGTTGAGTATAATTTCCAGGTCATCAAATACCGTCGCATTCACCATAGTGTGCCTTTGACGACTTTAATGAGCTCTCTGATGTCTCGTCAGCAAGTGCCAGTCCTCAGGTTTTCCTGTCAGTGGTACGCTTGGTAACTAACTCTTTTTTTATATAATCTAATGCAAACTGCACCATCTTGTACTGATAAATATATGTATAATACATTTACATAATACATACAATGCAAAACGTATTCCCTAAAGCTTCCCCCAGTGATTGCTGACTGCCGAGCAGACGTCAATGTATTATGCAGTGGCATCATTGACACCTGTGAACACACTTTTGAGGTGTCCTTTTTTTCCCCCAGCACTCGGCGACACTTCATCCCGCTCTGAGAGAAGGAGCAGAAGGAGAGTGGGTCTGGTTTGAAGGTTGAATACATCCTGCCACACTTCACTCTCAAAGCATGTAAAAGGTAGCCCGATTCGACTGCTCGCACCGTTTTTCTGCCGCATGCGCGAGCGAGTGTGCTTCAAGGTGCTTCTTGGATTTCAGGAGGTGCCTTTTAACTTGAAACCAAAGAGAGGCAAGTCAATTTTTTCTCAGTGTGCCTGGGAAAAAAAAAAAAAAAAAGCTGCAAGCTGCTTTTGTTTTTGGTCCCTGCTGAGAGTATTAAGCCTGCCCACCAATTAGGGCATGCCGATTCTTACAGCCTATGAATTATTAAGAGCAGCCCATCGACTAGGAGCAGTGACGGAGGGCAGGAGAGAGAGCCAAGCCACCTGAGCACCACAGCTGCATTTGTTAAAGCGTAAACTGTCTGTGCACTGCAGCGACGCTGTTACATTTAAAGCGCGAATAACCTCTGTGACTCTGAGCTCCAGCGTTTGGTTTGTGAGGTGATTCTAATTATTTTCCTATCTACAAATTGGTTAAATGCAGCATTTAGTCAACATCGAGCATGAATGAGAAAAAAGAAAAACGAAGAGGAGAGACTGATAGGATAATATACAGTATTAGATTGCAACTTGCAACACCGGCTACCCTCAAGGTCAACCAATTCATTCCTGCTCTAGAATTTATTGCCTGGTAGTAGCTAAGGCAATGAGGTGCTGTGAACCTTGAGCTCATGTCTATATAGGAGGTCTTTGCAGCCATATACTGGGGACAGGGAATCCTGCTTGTTAACTCTCCATTCGGGTCTACAGTCAGCTCCAGTGCCTGAAACATGACTCCATGATAGCGCTGGCCAAGACTTGCTAATGCGCCCTGCCTTTTTTTTGGGGGGGGACACCAAGTTAATGTTCCTCGGGACCATCACCTCATCAGAAATACTGTAAGTCTTTGCGACGGCGCCAATGGGCCGTAACTCGTGAGGAATGACAGGAACGCTGCGAAATTAGGTGCCCGTCAAATGTGACTCCTGGCGATTGTCAGTACTTAAGATGTATTAGACGGGGAAGGGGTGCTGCTTTGTGTGGGAGCCCCCCTGCCTTACTGGATAACAGAGCTATCATTATGCATGAATAATTGGATGCATTCCTTTTATTTTTTTTTCTCTCTCTCTCCTCTCACCAGTGGGCTGTTTAATGTAGCAGAGTTGTCAAATAAGTCTGTTGCAGGGAGAACGAGGGAGCCAAGACTGATTGCTTTATGTGAATGACTTTTTTTTCTCGCGCAGAATTGAAATAATTTAGAACAGTTAAGAGAGGAGTGGGACTGTGGAGAGGAGGATATATGTGGATATTGTGGCACGGCGGGGCTTTTAAGTGTGTTGTGATTTAGTTATTTATTGTTTTGCTGCAGGGAATGAGGCGAGAAGAGAATGCTGGTCTCTCAGATGTCTTTAAATAGAGATCCTGACTGCCTACTTGCCCGCTTGCTTGTACTCGGAAATGGCTGGTTCAATCTCCGTTTGGTAATATACATTAGCCATGGTCCTGTTTGTCACCGGAATAGCTGAAGTGCCCTTTAGCTGGCATTAGATTCAGTGTTTTCTTCTCTGTTGCTCCCTTGTTTCTGAAAAAACACCGGGCCGAAATAGTTTAATGCCTGTTCAATAGCGCCGCTTTGCTCGTTTATCAGGGCACCTCCTTGTCTGAAAAACACATACTCGATGACACATAATACCCAGCTCAGGCTAGAATCCAGAAATGATGTCCTTCAATTTGTCTTCTTTCACTTTTTGTTTTGTCTCCTTTCTTTTTTTTTTCCTTAAACATTGTATTTCTCCCCCTGGGTTTGACAAACCAGCAATTTCCAGTCGGCCACAAGCTGCGTGCATGTAAGATGCCTGTTTTGGATGCCGTTGTAGGGTTTGTCATGGCAGCAGAATCACAATAAGGCAACTGTCATCATAGAAACAACAGACTTTCAGTGGTAATGTTTTTGTATCATATTTATATATTTTTGTAACAGGTGATGATTAAACAAGTTTATTAATCCACTCAGAAGAAATCTGGGTCGTAGCAATTATTGAAAATAAAAATAAACCTCAATAAATCACAGCCACTTAATGTCTCACCTACATCTCAGATCAAAACAAAATAAACCTTTGAAGGTGCAGTCTATCAGAATATGCCACTCCTCACAAATAAAGGGCGGCATATCAATCAGAGTAGCCGATAGCTGCCATTAGCGAGTGAGCTCAGTTAGCCCTGCAGCTAGCGACCCAGACAGCTAGCAGTCCACACAGCAATGTCAGAGTGGTATTACAAGACAGGATGGGCTAGCTGATTAGCATGCTAACTGCAGTAGATATCTGTGCAGAACAGTACATAGATGTCTTTGAAGTTTTGATAATGTTTTTAATGTTTTCCAACAAAATTCTCACATATTGCACCTTTACTTCACCAAGACAGATGTAAAAAAAAATTCTGATTCTACATGTCGTACGTTAGAAACACATTCAGCCTGGGAACGAGCTACATGTATGTCTTTGATCTGCTGAGTGACCTAAATTCATGTTATTTCGTTATTTAGCTTGCCACCTATCCTGCTAATGCTAACAAGCTAACACATCAAGTACTTTGGGAAGGCCTGTGTGTTGCACCATATGAGATTTAATGGATGTGATGCAGTCGGGATGTAGGTAGGCCATTAGACTGTGGTCTGTCAAAGTTACGAAACCAACTGCAGTTTCCAACAAAGACTGAAGGTAAAATGCGACAGTTTTCGTCTTCCGGAGAGCAATGTTGTCAGTAATCAAAGTTTTGGCTAAATCTATTCTCTAAATTTAGTCATGAGAAGCAAAAATAGACTCGCTTAGAAGTCTAAAGATTTAGACCCCTCAGTGTCAGAGACAGCTGCCGCAGAGTTTTCATCAGCTCCTTCTTTTCTCTTTGAGTGGGTTTCATGTTGTCTCTTTGTTATTTTGTGCTGCCCCCAAACTGCGATCAGAGGTCTCGAGGATAGCTGTTAACGTTTTCTCAAAAACAATGCACAAGTCTGGAGAAAGTTTATCAGAACTGGGCCCAGACTTTAACTGAAGGAGTCTGATGGAGCCGCCGCACTGTGCTGTTTCCTTGTCAGCCAGTCGGGAGTTGTTTACTTTGCCAAATCGTGACTCAGCCTCATTATCTTTAGTCCCTTGTACACCTGCTGTCCAGCTGTAGCCTTCACTACACACTAAACATCAAACTATCTGTCGAGGGTCTTTGGTTTTGTCTGCTTTTCTTAATTTTTGCTTTAATTGCCTCAACCTGTGCCTTCAGCAAACAAATTTGTAACTGTGTATACTTTAGCGAAAGATCACTGAGATAACACTATGACGCAGAACCACAGGCTAAGGCACCTCTTAATCTCATTTACTAGACCTTTAATAAGAGTTTTCCTTCAATAAGATCCTTACTCGTAAGTAGTTTGATACTTATTAACCAAACTATTGAGTCTACTAGATTTTACTAGGATAACGTGGAACATACTCTGAGTTATAAAGCTGAATTAAGAGATATTTGGACACTATTACATAAGAAAAGACTATATGTATTAAGCATTATTAAGGGAGAACAGCTATTTTTGTGGTACTACTACCTTTTAGGGCTTATACGGAGCAAGGTGTAGTAAGATTCATGTGGAGTAATTACCTTAATTATTTTTGATAAGCAGTAATTAGGAGGTTATAGACTGAATCACCCTGACATCACAGTAACAACAGCAGTCACTTCCAGGTAGAAGAATGTCCATTGATTTGCATTCTTGAGATATGTGAAATCGCCAAACTTGTTAATTTGCGTTGCCAGTTTTAGCCGTAAATGAAACATTTAAAGATATAGTAAAACACGGGGGTCCGACCTCGCAGACGTTTCCACAGTGCTTATTTCATGTGCCGTGTTGCTTTGCTAACGTCTTTGATATCTATTAAAACAGCACGTCACGTTGATATTGTGATTCGGACTATTGAGGGAAAAATCTTAACTATATGGCCTAGTAGTTGTAGAATATGGTTATGCTTTATAAAGCCAGATGAAGAAGCAATATTATACTAATATGGATAGTAATCGACTTGTAACTAATTAATTATTCACTTCCAGCACATTCTTTCTTTACCAAAAGTGAAGGAATGCTGCTCTGGCCTGACAACTGCTTTCTCTGTGTTGTAAGCCTCACCTCCTTGTCACCCGTTGGGTCTCTGAAATTGGAAAAAAAAAACCCCACAATAATAAAAAACAGTGTGAGGATCATTGTGATGGTAATGTCCATCCATAGCTGTGGGCAGCCCACTTCATATTCAGCCCCACAATGACTCTGCTGTCTTGGGTATTTAAGAGGTGGTCTGCTGCTGGCGGACGACTGAGCAGAGGAGCTTCCTGTTCATGTGGTAATCTGTGCCGGCGGTACAATGGAGCGAGCGCTGTTCTCTCAGAGCCCAGCCCCACACATTCAGTCGGAGAATGGAGGGCCACACACCACAACAATAACAGTCCACTGCTATCATCTCATGAAAAGTCTCCATTGGAGGGTAAATAAATAGTTTAGAAACCTTTTACCAAGTACAATAGGCCAGACCACCGCTGATTTTCATCTTTTGATGTCTCCTCACAATTTGCCCTGGCTTATGAAAATATTATGTTGAGCTGGGAAAACAGAATGCTGAAAAAAAAAAAAAAAACTGTAGAAACTCAATTGTTATTCTACCTTGAAGGAGAGCTCTAAGGGCATTTCGAGTGGTGAATAAAAAAGTGAGCCGGGATCATTTTTCGTCATGCAAGATTTGAATTCGAAATGAAATAAGAGCCAATTGTCGGATTCATTAGCTGAGAGAGGATTCCAGAGTGGAGGCTCTGTGTTCCAGTAACTATTCTTCAATTGCTTGCAAAAGTGTGGGCATGAGACTCCAGGGTGACATCATGAAAAGAGAAGAAATAAAAATAGAAAGACCAAATAGCCTCTCGAATTTGCAAAGAAGCGGAAAAGAGACTATTGCAATTGCTTCTCTGTGTTTTCAGAAAGTTGTTTTGATTGAGAGCACCTCAGTAAGGGATCCTTATAAAAACACTTGAGCAATTGTCAGAGGGAAGAACCATAATCCCAGGCTTTGATTCATGAAGTGGCTTACAACGGGAATGCTGATATGGGACAATTGCACATCTTTCCCTGAAATTTATGGTCATTTGGTCTGTGCTGTGATGCTAAATTAGACTCCTTAGAAGCTTTATGAGTAGATACAGAACATAAGGAAAGAGCGAGGCCGTGAACATCTCGCTATTTGCGGGAAACTTTCCCCCATTCCCAGTGAAGCCAGACAGAAACATTTATGAATGAACTGTAAACCTTGACTTTCTTCGCTGTCAAGCTACCATTAAGTGGAAAGAATGAATCACTTCAGCTACCTTTGAAGATATAGAAGTCTGGTGGCGTCACTGTTGAGTTTGTTCTAACCTGTTTGAACCCAGATGGCCTGTGTTTATCTATACTGGCTGTGATCCCTTACCGTGTCCAAGTGTTGCTTGCATTAAACTCTTCAAACAGCCCGACAAGAGCACAGCAGGCCGGAGTCACTGAGGCAAGCAGTCAGGCAAGGAGGGGGGGGGGGGAACATTACACCATTACACTCACCTGTTCCACAGCTATGGTGACTTATCTCATGAATAAATCACACTACCAAGGTCCGGACAACTCCGACACTGAACCTCTTCTCCTTTGGCAGACGCCTGCATCCCTATCCATCTTCCTCTCTCTCTCTGTTACTTGTTTTTTTTCTACTTCTCTCAGCGTTCTCCCCCTCTACCATCTTAGTTCCTGCATCTCTCGCTTTAGTCGGCTGGCCGACAGTGCTCACTTTATTTATCACGCGATTGTGACACTTTTGGATAAAGCTCCACACCCGCACTGATTGAACTCTGCTTGTGAGAGCTGGGAAGCACAGATCATTCCCCTTTGGTTTCCAGTAAGTCATGGGATTGACAGCTCGGGATGGTCTGCCCAGAAGAGGCTGACTCTCTCCCTTTAAATCATTCGGAGAGGCGCTTCTGAAGGGTCCCTAACTCAGCGGTCATGCCAATATGCCAAACCAACAGAAATACTGAAGGCATCTATGTTGAAAAATAAAAAACGAAAACAACCGATGGATAGGAAAGTCCAAAAAGTCAAAGTCTGCGTGGGTGCTCACATTTGAGCTTCTTCTTTGATGTGAAAACCTCACTATTCTTGACACATGTGGTATGACATATCCAGATGCACGGAGGCAGAATAGAACGCTGTGACTCTAAAGATGTTACAATGCGGCATTGTTCTCACTTCAACCCTGAGTAAAACAATCCCCTGCACAGCTTCACTATTAGCTGCTGATGGCAGCCTTGCAATATGTGAGCTTAGGCCCGAGGAGGCGGGAGGATACAGGGATTTTTGTGTTGAGTAATGCTGATATTCTTTCTAGGGGGATAGTTGCTTAACACACTGTGCAGAATCTGGCACGCCGCCTTCTTTGGCCTACTAAACTCTGCTCAACACTATGTAAAAACTCCCCGATGGCTTTTAGACAGGGGGTGGAGAGAAGGAGGAGAGAGGCTCGGAAGAGAGAATGGAGAGAGAGAGGGGGAGCAGGAAGGAGAAATGGAGGACGAGCAGCCAGATGAGGATTGGGATGGATTTAGGGATAGATGGGAGCTGACTGAAGGGATTGGAGAAGGTGAAGAGAGGCTGGATAGAGGACTAGCAAGGGATGGATTCAGTTATGGAGGGTTAGGGAGAGGGAAACCAGGGGGCAAGATGGTCCCCAGTACATCAGTTTAGCAGTGAAGGCAGTTCAATACATGGACAAAACAAGCTGCTTAGGCTGTGACAAACCTTTTATCCCTTGTCAAAACACAGTGCTCGGACTGTGATGGTGAACTGAATTGAAATATGTTATTTAGATTGTGATTTACTGCTCTGACAATTTGCGCTTGTTCAGGAAAGATGATGAGTCAGTGCCTGAAGTACACAATCAGCCCACTTCAAAGTAAATACTCGCAGCAAATAATGTTATGACAAATTAGATCTCATCCAAGGCCACAACAAAGTGACTAAACGACAAAATGCCTCCAGGTGGAAATGCATTTATCAGGAGTAAGCCGAGTGCCAAATCAGAGGACTCAGAGAGACACGCCACTAAAGGTGGGTGCTTTAGACACTCCAGCCCCACAGACACAATAGAACCTTGTTGCAGTCAGGCGGTTGTTGCCAAGATTTAAAGTCTGAAGACGTTTATCAACAGGCAAGTTGCCCTCAAACGAAGCGATAAAGCAGTGAAAAAAGTAGGGCAGGATTTGACATACCTGAAATAACAGTATGAGTAATGATGGTGTATCTGATATCGCCTGATATCGACTGTTGTTCCTAGAACAATCATGCTGATGTCATGGATTTGCGACACGTGTTGGTGTTGGTTTTTCTTTGAACATCGCAATTAATACTTGGTTAGGTTTAGGAAAACATATTTTGGGTATTTCTTGAGCGTAAATACAAATTTGAGAGGATAACTTTGTCCATTGTGTGTACATTTCCTGTCTTTTTCCCAGAGCTATGACATTACAAAACAGTGAGTGTTGGTTAAATTGATGGCCCTAAAGCATCTTTAATTAGGACAAATCGGAGAGCTGTGACATCACAATTGTGTGATTGGTTAAATAATGTGACACTTTTTATTGTGTCTTTTGTAGAACCTAAACGATTCACGTTTCTTGGGCACGATGCTATTACCGATATTAGGTAGTGATAAAACAATCCGATGTCAATATATCCGGCGAAAAAAAAATGCAATGGAGGCAGGATATTTTACACTTCAAAATAAGCTTTATTGTCCAAAATAACACCACTGTGCTAAGTAAATGACAGTAAATGTTACTGAATTGAATAAATATAAGTTACCCCGAGCATCTTTTTCTGTAAAAAAAAAAACATACAGTATACACTGATACAGATGTGTCTCACACATTTGTATGTTTGTATGTCCAATATCGAGCCCATTGGCAGAATAATGTATATATGATATATTGGTCAGGCTCTAATACAGTGAGACTTAAGATGATTTACCGGCCTTGGCTGGACAATAAAGTTGTATTCTATTCTAAAGTTGCACACTATTCTATGTTCCATGTAGTTGTAAAACTTCTTGATTAACATCACATTTTGGCTGCCAAAAGTGGAGCCTGTGCCTGGCTTCCATTATCTACAACATGTGTGGCATTTTTATTGGTTTGTTATGGTGTATTTACTGTTTTTCTTTTGGAGACTGATGGCGACTTGAATGTTATTACCTCACAAATGCAACACAGTCATGTTCTTATGATTTCTAAACTCAACAAGTTGATGTGAATCACTTGAGTAGAAAATAAAATGGATAATTTTAAACCCCACTATCAAGCCTGATCTAGATTGTGTTTTCAAGCGTTGATGAAGCTTTGCAGATTTTCACTGTAAAGGCTAACATCTGCATTGCAAATAATTGGATACAATATTCACTTTCCAAACATGCCATAGATAAGAGATATTTTTTTGTTTTCATCTTGCTGTTTGTCTCTCTCTCTCATTTTTAAGAATCATTCTCGTTGGTTTGATTGCCTGCTGCTGCACGACCTTTTCTCCAAATCATCCAGAAGTTCACATCTATCAAAATCTAATTTACAGCTCGCCTCGCAATTAGAGAGTGGCTGGATAATGTACCATTTCAAAGCCATTTTGCTTTTCTCACTGTAATGTTTTTTTGCAGTCCTTTTATTGACAAATAACTGGATACCTGAGCTGCTTTGTGCCTCATTTAGGTAATATTTGTCCAGTTCAATCATTTGAATAATAATCAAAAAGAATATCAGGCATTTGATCAGTCTGTATTGCAAACTCCTCACCTCACCGCATTCCTCATGCGTCTCCCTCTGCCTGTACACCTGATTTTTCTGGCCTAAAGTACAGAGTGAACACAGCCTGGCTGGTTAAGATCCCTGTGCGAAATCCCTGGATATGTTTTTCAGATGTACGTCATAAAATAACCCTATAAACTACCACAAACCGACCCTTCTCCATTCCCTGGCTGATTTGTTATGGCTGTCTCAAGCCTTCCTGCCACAACAGCGGCTGGTGTTTAGTGCCAGTATTTAGTCTGGCAATTGTCAGTGACGCTTCAGTGAGTACGTTCCTTGGGGGCCAAAAGTGACATTCCAGACCCAGTGCAACTACTTTGCATGTGAAAGAAAATGAATATTCAAATTGGAGAGAATGTACGTTCTCTCCTGTGCATATTTATATACATATCTGCATTTGTGTAGATCTCATCTTTTCATCTTCGTACGGTTGCGTTCCCATATACAATCATCCAGTATAATGCTTTGCCATTTTGTGTCGCCGCCAGTTTGCTTTAGATAATGTGTTTGTTTTTGTGCTGTTTGTGCATGTTAATCCACCTGTGCGTGTGTGTGTGTGTGTATCACACATCACACATACATGTGCAGCATGAGAGAAAAGTGTATATACTGAATATAGGCATACATTAATGTACAGTATTTACCCATAATGTGGTGCTAATCATGTGAAGGAATAGCTTAAATCCCTGCACACTAGAAGCACTATCTTCATTAGAGATACAGTACGACCTTTTTTGTTGACTGAGCCAATCAGTCAGTAGACTAGCGTAACAGCTGAGACAATTACAACATCAGTATTTGAAAATAAATAAATAAACTGCTTAAAGCTGAGTGAAATGATACATTTCAAAATCAATAAAATACAAAATAAAACAGTTAAGATGAGCATAGCATATAACTTTTAAAGCAAAAGTGTATTTTCTCCATATTATGCAGTAATTTTTTGGGTACAATTATTGTTATTTTTTTATTTATTTAGTTGTTTTTATTTCTAGTTTGGATATTAGCCTCAGGCTGGTTATTGTTGGTAACAATTATTATTTTGTGTCTTCATTTGAAATGTTTTATCAGTTTTCGACATGGTCATTTTCCCAGCCATTTACAATTTGATTTCCCTTTTTAGCTGTTGCAGCCTGTAGCTTAAGTATAAAGCAATGATGTGGACTCAATTTATTATATCTTGGACTTGGGTCAATTCCAGTCACTGTTTTGATGACTCGAAACTTGACTCGACAGAAAAATGAACCACTTGAAACTCTACTGAGACTTGAAAGTGAAAGACTTGTGACTTGCCTTGACTTGAGACTAGGGCTGTCACGATGTCAGATTTTCCCTGAAAGTTGATCATGGCCAAACAGATTCACGTTGATGTTACTACTGCAGTATCTGTAGAAATTGGAACAAAATGCTAGCAATCAAATCTACCTTTAGCTTTGTTTGCTGTATGCTTTGTCTCTTATTTCAACAAATAAATGACAAAATAGAGTGCAAGGGAGGTGGAAAGTGAGTCTATAACCATAAATTAGGTGTAACAATACAAACCACTTAATTGCGAGTGAAAAAGCATCCAGATGACCTCATTAAACAAAAGATGCACATAGCTGAACATCTTTGCTGGATTATTCAGGCAATATCATCAAATGTGTCCTCATACATTTTATACAATGCTAATACAATAGCAACATTTAATTTTTTTTCATATCAAAGTTATCACGAGTATTGAGATATTTGGACACCCCTATTTGAGACATGATGATCAAATGACTTGTCCGTGTTCATTTATGTGATGGTCGGATGAATTGGGCAAACACACGGTCTTTTCTCCTCATCAACACTGTATACTGCACGTAAGACTGAAGTATTAAGAGAAAAAGTGTCTTGACTTGGGACTTCACTTGCCTTAACTAAGGACCCAACTAGACTTGCCTTGACACAACCTTTGATTTGACATGACTTCACTTGCCCATGAAAACATTATTACTTCATTACATGGGACCTTCTTGAGCCAAAAAACTAATTGACTTGAGTCACATGTCTGGTGTAAAATTGTTGTTACTCATCATGAATTTGATGCCTGACGAAGGTCAATGATGGAAACATTGCGTCTCTAATACAAAGCATAGCATGTACAGACATACATACAGTGTGACATCTGCTGTTAGCGTCTTAGCATTTACTGCAGTGATCTTTAAACATGTGAGTCTCCTATTTGTGAAAGCACTGTTCACATCGCTCAGTTATGCAAACATTACGTCGCACCTTCAACATATGGCTGTGGGCACACAGTCAAACACACACTGAGGTCAGTGTCAGGACGTAACTCATGCACCCGGGCTGTCGGGGATCTTAGAGCCTCTTTGCTCCTCCTTCACCAATTACAGCCTTATTTATGAATTTGAGCACAGTTGACCTTCTGGAAGAGGAGACGTAAATTTGTTTGTGGGGAAAAAACGGCGTAACAAATGGCATTCTGGGGCAGCTCGAGCCTCCTCTCTATCAATCTGTCCCCTGTCTCCCTCTCTCTCTCTCCCTCTCTCCACTGGCATCCTGCACACCGCCGCAATGACTCTCATCAAATGGTCAGCCGGTCAGCTATCCCGTAAGTCATTTTAGAAAACAGCAGTCGGTCAACAAGTTCGTCCTCCTGGGCTGATAAATATGTAGAAGTAACATATCCAGTATATTTGAGAGCAGACTTTAAGATGTAATTTGAGGGAGAGCCAGAGGCGATTCACAGTTATGTTTGTGATTCAGTCTCTCTCACTTTTTTATCCTTTCATGCAGCCTATGAGAACATTTCAGGGCAGAGTGCCAGCCCATGTGCGTGACTGGATCGGTAGACATTTGTCTCAGTGAGAGACAGGTCACGCTGGAAAAAGAGCTAACTCCGCTCTCTCCTCCCACACCACATCTTCCACAGTCCTCTGTTTGTGCTTACGCTTCCTGTGAAAAACATAACTGACTCCTGAAGAATGTGCCCAATTAAAGACGGAGAGTAAGAGAGAGGCGGGGGGGACGGGCTCTCTTTCTAATATCTGGTGTAGCTCTACACGGACATGGAGCGTCGCACCGAGAGTCCTCTCGGTCCAGAGCTCTGGTGGGAGGAGGGCTTTCCATGCAGCATAATGTTCAGAAACATAAAATGCATTGAAATGCTTTGGCAAGGCTCAGTCAAATGATGGAACTGAACAAGCATACGTCCTGTTGGTTGTCACTTTTTGTCAAAGATAACTAATGAGATCGACATTGATTGGCTGCTTCAACAGTTTTGGTTCTCTCAGATTTGCTTGTTAAACCTTAAATGTGAATATCTGCTTCTGTTTTACGCTATTGTGAATAAATGTCTTTTGAGTTTTCTGAACGTTGGTTGGACAAAGCAAGTCCAACGATTTGCGACGGTCGGTTTTATAGTCTCAGTGATGAATTAAGCCATCAAAAAAATCCATTTGCCACATCTGCAGGCTCAGGATTGGGGGTTTGCCTCAATTAGTGGCCTTTGGACCAATCTGTAACCATTATTTGTCTGTGGATCGCAGCCACAGCATATTATTGGATCTGTTTTCAAACCAGCTCCGGTTCAGTCAGAAAGCAAAGTTTAGAACACTCTCTTTTGCTTTTTTTTTTTTTTTTTCCCCACACTCTCTTACATCCTCTGTCCCTCTCTTGGTTGCTCTGTCTCTAAACGAGTGTCTCTGTCCTCCCACATCGTCGCTCCATCCATCCGGCAGTCTCCACTCCCACACCGGCTAGCTTACAAACAGACCCAGCTGGCCATAATGATGACAAATCAGCCCAAATATTTATGTCCATCGAGTTTCACTTTGGCTCTGCCCACGGCCTGCTCCCTGTGCGTCGGTCACTGCGCAAGCAGCCAAACCATCGTAATCGCTCTCCACAAACAGCCGTCAGGCCCGGTTATGTCACCTAAACACCAGTGACTGTTAATGTCCACAGTGAACCGAGTTTATAGTCGTCAGAGGAGTGCTATAAACATAGAAGCTTACGGTATGCTCATTCAGGTTTTAGTGTTGGCCTGCAACCTGCTTTGTAAATGTGCTGTGCGTTATATCTTCTGACAGGAAATATTTGTTTGTCACACGTCCTACTCTCCTTTGCAGAAACTAAACACGAATTTGAGGTGATGGAGGACCTTTTTTTTGACTTCCTCAAAGTTACATGTTGGAAATGGAAATTATCATGCCACAAACTTCCTGACATCCTTTTGGCAGGAACCACATGGTCACGAGAAGTAAATTAATATTCAACACTTCACATCACGTGAAATTTGCAACCAAGAGGCCTCATTATTGATTTTGTTGATTTTTTGATTTTGTGCTTGCGTCGTTGTTCCTTGCACATGTTTATTTTAGTCTCCTAAACTGTGGTGATTCGTGACTAATTATTGATCCCAAAGCACTTCTCTGGGTAAGAGCGCAAATTAAATTCATCCAAAGAGGTGTAAATGAATGAAAAAGCTACAACACTGTGATTCCAAGTCCACCCTTGTGCTATCTTTGGATGCCAGTTTTACAGTTGGTTACGGCACAGCAGCTTTCATATAAAGTTATATCATTTACCGACGTAAATGCACCCTTTATGATTTATTTCTCACAGTAAAATGATGCATTTAGTCCTAAAACAATTTGTCCCGTTATGTCACCCCCCTCGCAGCTAAAACAGATGACTCAGTGTTTTTGAACAGTGATGCTACATAAAGCATGCCTTGTTTACCTCCATAGCTCTTGTCCTCCCTGTCAGATAATATGTATGCGTCCTATCTCTGCCCCCCTGGTAAAGATACGGCCCTTATTTTAACTCCGGGGCTCTGTATCCAGACACATGGGTCCTGACACCAAAGACAACATCCCGTTCTTATCTGCCCCAAAGAGAAACTGAGAGGGAAAGGGATCCAGTGGTGGGAGGGAGAAGAAATAAGAGAGGAAGTTATAGAGAATCTGGGCAGTGTGCATTAAGAGAGAGAAACAGGAAGAGAGAAAGAGCTCCATCTCCTGCTTTGAGAGATACTGGAGATGGACAAATCAGCATATTTAAAATTAGCCCCCTGCGTCATTGTCCACAGCAGTGTTGGCTTACCACCGCCCCAGATCCCAGGGCTTTGTATTTTTACTGAGGAAGAAGGCCCGCAGGCTGGTGGAAGCCCAGAGACACAAAATGACTACTGTAATTTATTATCTTTTTCTCATTCACTCCTTTCTCCTGTATTTACTTCTTTTTTCCCTTTTTCCACCTGGCTTTCTGGTCTGGCTGTTCTCTCAGGCCTTAGCTTCAACCTCGTCCTACCTGTAACTGCACCTCTCTCTATCGTTTTTCTTTTATCTCATCCCCCTTCTCTCCTCCGCGGCCCTCCCCAAAACAGAGAGCTCTCGGTCTTCCCTATTAGGATACATTTGGCTGTAGCATCAGCAGCGCTGCATTCCCAGGTGAGTTGGGGATGATTTGCTATTCACTCCTCTGGCTGTGGGTTTACCTCGACAGACGTAGACAAAGAGAGAAAAAGAGCAAGGCGTGAAACTGAGAGGCAAAAGGAGAACAGGCAATAGCTTGCTTCCTTCTGTCTTTCAGTGTCCCTCCCTCTTCTCTCGACATTGAGATGCGGCGGCGGTTCTCGAAAACACGTGTTTAAGGGCTAAAGGTTTGGAAGCAGCTATCCAGGATGGATGGGGGATTTGTGTGCCTTTCGTGCTTAGAGGCTGCTGTGAATGCAGCCGACCGCCGAGCTAGCTGTTAGTTCTGGCAGTTTGGAAGGGATGCCTCTGGGACTATGCTTGTCTTTAAGAGTCTTTGCAGAGACTTTGCCAGCATGAATTAATGGAGGATGAGCTGAGAGGCTTTTTTCTTCAATTTAAGGAGACGGCTTGTCATTTTTCATGGCAGGTTTTCTTGTGTGTGTCTGACTCGAGTGACTCAGAACACAAACACACAAATACAGGAACACACAGGACGGGAAATGCGCACATGAACCTAGCGCTCACACACGTCTGCACCCTCCTGCATTGTGACAGCTGATCTGCAGTAGTGGCATCCTGGCCATGGGGGTTCGGGCGGGTTGGGTTGGTTTACTGATATTGACAGCGTGGCCTTGTCTGGCCTCTTGCCAGTGTCGAGCTAGCTCTCACTGACTGCTCTGGCCTCCTATAAATCAGGGCCAATTACCACGGTGGTGCACAGCCGCCTCTCCTCCAGTCGCAGCCCTGCCCTGCAGAGTGCAGGGAGGAAGGGAGGAAGGCAGGGAAGCCACATCCCTGCTTTCATTCCAATTACTGCTGTGGCTGCCCTCCTCTCTGTTTGGCAAACACTGTGCCCTCACATAGTATGTTTTCACATTTTTGTTATACAAGTAAGGGAAACTCCTTATCTAAAGATAAAACTTGGATATCAACATGGACAAAAGGGAATACTGACTTTCCAGGATTCGTCATATTCCGTTCCATTAACTTAAAAATAGAATGACAGTAGAGTGCATACCTTCACCGACGGCCAACAGTCCCCTTTAATTCATTCAAGTCTAACCTAAAATCAAATAAAAAATATTTAAATCTGCTAGATTCAGATCTTACTTTGGATCCGCATCAAATTGTACTGATTCATAGATACTAGCCACCTCAATGCATCTCATGTTTTTCATCAGGATTCATGCAGTGTTACCTGAGAATATAACCAATGTGAGAAAACAATCCAGGATCAGTCCCTTTATACAAAAGTTAATGGAGTCTATTCTGGGCTGGGACCCAACAGGCATCCAAATTTCCTGGAAATCCGCTCTGTACTTTCTGTGTAATCCTGCTGACAACCCAACCAACCAACCATCCAACAAACAAACAAAGAAATGGACATGAGCAAAAAACAACTTGGCAGATGTTACTATTGTTAAATTCTCTCGAAAACACAACATAAAACATTCAATACCAACTAGTATATCGAAGGACTATTCCTGGTGTTACCATATTTATGTTTTTGTTATAATTACCTTCTCGTCATCCAGATCACTCATATTTTAAACTTGTGTGAGGGGAGCTATGAACATCTGGTTTTAACGATAATAATAAGAATAATAATGCGTTTTATTTGAAGGCACCTTTCAAAGCACTCAAGGACACCGCACATAACAGCAACAGTACAACAAAAAACAGGAGACAATTTAGTGCAAATGAGGATAAAGGAGCTCAGCACAGATTTCAGACTCCGCAGTCCTCACCATACAGGAAGTCAACCGGGCCGGGTTAGGCAGGGTTGAGCTTCAGGGGTGAGAGTAAGGCCTAAGGTTTAAGGTCATGGAGGATGGAAAAAAGTAAATCTATCGTCATTCTGTCCTCTGACATTCTCCTGCTCCCAACAAAATCTGATTATCTGAAAAAAAATGGCATTGTCTCAAAGCTGAAAATGGGGCCGCTAGCTTCTGAAGAGTTGATGTTTTGGAGATACACGACAATCATATGCAGTACAAGTAAGGCTACGATAGCGCATGCGCAATGCATTGAGATTTCGTACTGTGCAAGGATGCTGTGTTGGCCCGCACAGTACGTGACCGTGTAAATAACAATGCATACCATAGGTTCAGGTCTACATATTACTCCTGCTGACAAAGAGGGCTAGCTGTGGTCTGTAAAATAAAAAATATGTGTTGTCCTTGTGTGGGTGTGTGTATATACAGTGCGGCGCTCTGTGCCCTCAGCCTATGCAACGTGCGCTAGATTTATCATCCTCACTTAATACACTCATAAACATTCCCTGGCATGTCACAGAGGCTGTGAACCCCCCTGCACGGCTGGCTCGGTAAATTGGGCCTGTGTAAACCATCCCGCCCGTCTAAAATACAGTGCGGCAAATTGAAATCCCCAGTAAGCCTCTGTAGCGGCTTGTCACAGCTGGATAGGGAGGAGGGAGAATGGAGGTTTTTCTCATTTACCACCTGGAGGTTTTTGAAGTGTCATAACCAGCTATTCCCCCCCCCACACACACTTCTCCTCTATTTCCTCTTTTTAACTCTTTCTATCTTTTTGCTCCTTTTGTCTGTCGCTCCCGTTCCCCTTAATCTTACATCCCCTTTCCTCTTTTGCTTTGTCAAGTGTTGCATTCAATCCTCATTGTCCTGACACACGAGGCTTGTATTTATTATGAATTTGAGAAGCCGGATCCCACAGACTGACAGGCTGAGGGTAAACAGCAGTCGCAGAGGCGTCCGGAAAAGAGAAACAAGCCCGGTTATTAACCTGCAGTGGGGCGACCAGAGGAAGCCAAGACAGAATTTTGATTTTTAAAAAAAAAGAGAAAAGGGGGAAGCGTTTTTTGGTGGGAATGTGTAAATATGTGTGTGCTGGTGTGTTGAAGAAACAGCCGATGTGTGCTTGCTAATCACTCCCACGCTTGTGCGAGGTCACGTGTTGTTCCCAACGCATATATAGTACATAGAGTACACATTTGAGGAGCCTCCTCTTTTGGCACTTCGTCCATTTCGCTTATCTTAAACTGTACTCCTCAAGAGTACAAGAATAGAGACTGCCTCCCTATACATTTTTCAATTCATGAAAAAAAAAAAAACACCATTAGTTCTCAATGAATCCGACATTAAACCCACTCACCCCGTCCCATCCACCCAACAGTCGCCATTCCTTCGAGACCTTTGGCACCCATTCCATTCTTCATCCCTTGGGACTCTTCCGGCTTTTTTTTTCTCTCCCCTCGGATAACTTCGCTCTCTGCCTTCTCGCCCAACGCTGTAAGTAATGGGCTGGTTTTGACCCTCTATGCCTCATTGTGTAAGATTTCAGCTTCTGACCTTAAAAAATGAAAGCAAATCGATAGGGCGGGACACACGAATTCCAAAGCCCAGGATGCAAGCCAAGCCTGGAGCCCAGGGAGAAGGAGGAGGAGGAGGATGAGGAGGAGGAGGAGGGCTGTGTGTATTGCTGAAGGGCTAAAACAAAGAAAGCCAGAGAAAGAGAGAGAGCCTTTCAATTAACCTTCAGTGCTGACAGCAACTTTGTGCAGTGTCTCCTGTTTGTGCCAGTGAATTTGTACGTGTCACACAGTATGTTAAGTGCTGTGAGTGTAATTTAAGCTGGAGTGGACTTGGTAAAAATAAAAAAAGAAGAGGCAAGAAGAGGGAAATGTAAGGTGAAAGCCTCAAAGTTGAGGCTTGAACTGCAGCTGTGCACATTCCAGTGACTTTGAGTGGGAGAAAATAACTCCCATGGAGTTCCTGAAAGATTAAGATTCTTCTATACGCCGGCCGCTGCATGAAAACGTGAGTGACTGCAGACTAGTTCTGCAATTATTTTTTCGTTCGTGTAACCAAGACAACCAAAGCAGTATGAGACACAATGTGCTGGAAGAGGGTGTTAAAGGAACAGTTCGGGTGTTCTGAGGAGGGCTTGTACCTACCTACAGTTACAGGAACAACCCCCAGTTTGAAGAGGCAACAGGAATACCTGAAGCCATGTAGTGCTGGGACGGAAACGTGTTTGATCAACCAAAAATAATCCATGAGAGTTTATTTCAATGCGTTACCTTGCCGTATGACAGCTCTTTATGACAGGGAACCGCAGATGGTACATTGCTCTCTCCCGAGCAATCAGATTCTGATTGATTAGTTTGTCTGTGTTGTTGCGTCTCTTTGATGATTCACCTGAGTTTACCGTTTAGAACACCAAAGTCAAACAATAACACGACAACCAACCAACCAATCAAGGCAGAGGAAGCTCAGCAACTTCTGTGTTCTGCGAGGTAAAATGAATGTTTTTGTCAAAGGGTAGGGTTAGGGTTGATCTGGTTGATTTTGAGAGAGCGTAGATGGATGTAGCATCTTCACTTTACCGATGAAAAGGGCTGTCTGGCAGCATGCTGACGTAGTGAAAATATTCTTAATATAGGATAGACTTGATATTGATATATATATTTTTTGGTGGCTAATATAGGTTTTGCTGTAGCCCCTGTCCACAGCAGTGGAGCATAGCTTCCTCCATTGCTCCCACTGCGTCTCAAAACTTGGGACATGCTGACCAATATCTGTAGGTTTCTGACTATTGATAAGAACCTCATACAGCCCTGCTTGAAAACATCTGAACTATACTGTTAAGTCTGATTTGTGGATGTGTTTACCCACTCATCAAAGTTGTGGATTTGACACTATGACTTGAGTCAGACTTATGTCACAAAAAATGCCAACCTTAGACTTAAGACCTGACGAATAATACCTTTAACTCTTGTTGGAAAATGCCATGCCTTTCTTACAAAGCAAGAGTGAAGAGAGGGCAGGGAGGGGAGTTGCAACAGATGCTGACCGGGTTCACACCAGGGAAGTTATGGTTCATAGTTGACATCTTAGCCACAGCGGTGCCCCCTAAATCTCCAGCTCTGATCTTTTAAAAATCAAAAGCAATAGAAATAAATATTATCACAGCAACAGGCCTTGCGTGGCCACACATAAAGCATACTTAACTGTTAGGCCTACTCTTCGAAAGGAAAACAAAAACATCATTGGTAAAAATAGTCGGATGCTGTTTCAGTGGTCATCATTGAAAGAAATACTTTCGGTATGACTTTGGATTTTTATGTGGGGACTTGTGACCTGACATGGACGAGCCCTACAGGACTTGCTACTTGACCTGAGACCTGAAGAGTGTGTGTTGCCCTTAAGGACTTAAAACAGTTAAGCACTCATGGCTGTTTTGGCTTCTGCGTGAAAAAGGTGTTTCTGTGTTGTCACGTGGCATGTGTGTGTATGAGTGTGTGTGTGTGTGTGTGTGTGTGTGCAGAAAAATAGACCTATGTACAGTGTCTGTCTGTGTGTGTGTGTCCAGCACAGCGAGTGGCTGCCCATCAGTTCCACTTAGCTCAGCGTGGTAATTGGCCATCCATTGATGGACGTGGCTCCCTCTTCACGCTCCAGGGACCCCGGCTCTTTGTCTGAGGAGTGGGAGGCAACACGCTGGCATGGCACACACGCTTAAAATAGCGCATCAAATCAGCCATGCTTCGGCAGCCGCCGCTAACGTGTGGGGCGGATTGGAGGTCTAATGTTGTGTGTGTGCGTGTTAAACTGTGTGTGTGTGTGTGAGAGCTTTTCCAGCATGGTATAGGGTCTTGCAGTTCTCTCTGGGGAGGATAACGGGTTAATGTGGTTAACTGGAGCTGGTGGTGGCATTTAGTCATGTCCCTCTCTTTCTCTGACCACTTTTTCTTTTCTCTTTCATCCATCACTCACTTACTTTATTGCGGTGTGCATCATTTTCTCTCTCTCTTCCCTCCTTGCTCACTCTTCTTCTTCTGTTTCTCTCTCTGCGCTCATGCCCACAGGGCCCCGGTTCTCTCTTTCTGTCACTATGTGCAGTGTCCCTGCAATAGAGATATAAATGGGCTGTGAGCAGGGGGCCCTGACTCCTATACCATAAATCTACACTAACAGCACAACAGACACATGAGGAGAGCAGGGGAGGGGGGAGAGAGGGAGAAGAAGAAAGGGAGAGAATCAGACATCTAATACATTTTGAATACATCTTGGAAGACAGAGATTATACTGAAAAAAAAGACCTTCATATCGAGATGTATATTGAATAGGATAGAGAGGATTTCTGCATCAAGATATCACACCCTCGGAGGTGTAAATTGTTTTACAGTGTACCGAGATTGGTTTTGAGGTTATGAATAGTAAGCAGGAAGTTGCCATCATTTAAAACCGTTATACGCTACTGGAAGCCTTATGAACCCCTAATTTCACAGAGTCCCTTTGGTGAAATGTAGACTTTAAATTAAAAAAAAAATGTGGAAAAGTTTTGCAGTCCTGATTTCAGTAAAAAGTGAAGGACAAAGCCCTTCGCACTGAGTAAAGACTTCAGATACAATTTACTGCGGAATAAAGGTGACGAAAAGTGGAAAAAGTGAAGTAACAGAATGTAGGGATATACAGTAGCTGTGTGTCACCTCAACTGAAAAGCTTTTTTTTTCTGGTATTGTGCAGACCTTTTTTCTCTATGTGAAAATGTTTTCCCCGCAATGTGTTCTTATTATCTGAGACTGAGGTTAGATGTGTGACTTCTTGAGCTTTTATTCATTAATTTCTGCTGCTGCATTGCATTTTTTTCATCTTTATGTGACCCTGATCTCATCCTCTCAGTATCACAGCCGCTCTAAAATGTCTACTCACGTAATTGCTGTGACATTGAACTGATAGTGCCTGCTGTTCTCTTCAAAAGATATATTTTTCCCACTCCCTCTCACACTTTCTTCTGCTGTCTAAAAATACGCAAGTTTTTCTTTTTTTCACCCATTGCCACTCAATTTTTTTTTTGTTTTTTTTGACTCTTTCACTTATAATCCCACACCTATTTTATTTTTTTATTTTTGCTGTCGTTGTATTAAATGTATTCCTCTCTTCTCCTTTCTTTCCCCAGCAGCCCTATGCTCCACCCCCTCATCCCATGGCTCCTCCCAGCCCGAGCACCAACAGCTGCAGCCAGGGAGGGGCGGAGCAGCTGAGTAAGACCAACCTGTATATCCGAGGCCTGCCACCTGGGACCACCGACCAGGACCTCATCAAACTCTGCCAACCGTGAGTACTCTGAACAATTACTGTTAAATACAGAGGTTTCTCTGTCACACTTGCCAATGCCGCTGTGGGGTGTACTTGGCCATGTTGTGCTTCTCATGGCTGTATGTAATGTTCAGTTTGCCTCTATATATTACTCCAACTCACAGCTCATTATGTGACTATAGTCTACATAAACATCATTCCACTCTAATTTATTTAATATGGAAACTTGATTTGGTTTCCATATTAATCTTTCTATATGTTCCATGTCAACTCTTCAAGAAACAATTGCCTCTCTTGGAAAGTCGATATCATTAATAACCATTATGGGTGAAAAGTCAAATCCATTCTGAATATATAGAGGCACTAATTTAATCTGTCATCTTTGAAAGCATTTACTGGAGAGAAAAAAAAGTCTCAAGCTGAAAATGAAAAAAATATGTTTAATGTAAATGGAAAATTGTCCCCCAGTCACAATAACTATGACAGGATCATATTTAAGCAACTAACTGAATAAATAGCCGATGGGCTAGAGACACAAGAGATATGTTACATAGTGGATGTTCCTCTTAGAGAAGCTAGAAAGCCAGTTTATGTTTTTTAAAAACATTAAAGGATGTACAGCAGCTGTAGCTGATGGGCATCCTACCATGAAACAAACAGCCAGGTCAAATGTCAAATTAGTCCCTCTGGCCACCAGTTGTAGTCAGCTCGCCAGCCCAAAACTGGATAATTTTTACTCTCCGTAGTTGGATAATCTGTCACTAGCTTAAATGTTCTACAGGGAACTTTTAACTGGTTATGGAACATTATCATAATTGGCTATTTGCATATAGTAAACATAATGCCAGCCACATAGTCAAATTTGAGTGTTGAGGATGACCAATTTTATGTTGGCCTTGCTAACATGCTGTATCTTGCTGTTGACCTATTATAAGAAAGACGTAACATTACCAGGAAATCACTATAACTTCAACTTCAGCTCAATAAAATTGCTATTAATCAGCAACAGAATCTATAAGCTAAAGGATTCCATGTAACTTAGGTGTTACTGTGCTTTACCATCACAGGAGGTGATGTTGCTCATACCGGGGCGCCAATTAGCTCCATGTAGCTGCTTTAACAAATAAAAATGCTTCCAATTTTTCAGTTCCCAGTGAAGTTTGCTGTTTGAGTGTGTTGATGCCATGTAGATGATGCACTTTAAAATATCCTGCCTCTGTTATGTATGTTTGACACAAGTGTAAGACAACTACATTTGAGGGTCGGGCTGTTTATTTAAGCGAGCTTATTGTGACCATGCATCAGTTTTTATTAAATGTGCCTTAAATATTACACAAATATTGAGAGGCTGCTGCATAGTTAGACCCCACAGTTGTCATCTTGATAAATAGGCATTGGACATATACATGTACACAAATGAAAATGTAAAAGCTCTTAAATGTCAAACTGATCAAATGAGTAAGGTCACATCTGAGAAGAAAATCACAGGCATGAATGACGGTCCATGTACAATACCATGCACACCCCATTAAACAGCTACCAACCATGTGCATTTTAGGGACACACACAAAGGTACTCATAAAGCTCTGCCAAATGTTCTTGATAGAGAAAACACACACACACACACACACACACACACACACACACACACACACACACACACCTGCCTGTGCACAGCTCAATAAGGCCTAATAAAGCTTAGATTGGACCACCTCCCCCAGGAATCACAGACCAAGACCTCATCAAGCTGTAACAAACAGTCACAGGGGCTTTCTTTCTCTCTGTGTCTGTGTCTCTCACACACACTCACACACACAAGCAGCTTTGTTCAGCTCCATTAGGCCCTTTCACTTCTAAAATGGTGAAAAGGGGGTCAAGATCATTAATGGAGACAAGGCCAGCAGATTGTGAAATACAGGCCATGAGCAAGTCTGTCTGGTTGCATAACCTTTTCTTGGCCATATTTCCAGAAATGTCCTGGTCAAACGCGGCCAATTATTCAGTGATCCTTTGGAGACGGGAACATGCTGTCCAGTATATTTGGTAATGCTCCCGGTAGCGTGTCATAAGTCATGCATTTATTCTTGATACTGACCCATCAAAATTCCATTAGCCAGAGAGGCGGCCTGATAAGATTTGGAAAAGCACTCAGCATTTTGACATTGCATATCTCTCGCTTAGCTCTTGCATTCAGCCAATTGTACAGAGTTGGACAGTTTCAATTTCATTTCTAATTCCATATGATCTTGAATATTTTGAGCATAACTATTTGGAAGGGCAAACCATGTTGGAGCTTATGTAAAATACCCCGGTAGTGTGCATGTTTGTGATTGTAGATTTGCATTCTAATATATAGCCTTTCTCATGTGACTTTGCCTGTTATTGCTTGGATCTGCCGTGCTGTCCTCTAGTGGCTGTCTTCTTGTTCAGCTGTTTCCGGAGCTCCTTTCTCTCTCTCTCTCTCTCTCTCTCGCTCTCTCTCTCTCTTCTTATATCTCCCATCCTTCCCCTCTGTGCGTATCGCCTGCCTAAGAGCCCCCAAGGTTGCCCGAGGTGTGCTGTGCCAGTGAAAATCCAATGCCCCTGAAACTTTAATTAGCCAGACCATGTTTCAGTGGCAGGCGGGTGGCAGCATTCTAGAAAAGGTCATGCGACTGTTCTGCAGTCTGCAGCACCCTGGGTTCCCCTCAGGTTTTTCCCACATGCCCAGTCCCCCTCCAGCCACTCAGCCCCTTCAGCTCTCCCTGATGGGGCTGAGGGCCTTGTTAAACATAAACCCTGGCTAAATGTGGCACTGTGGTTTTAGAAAAAAAATAAATAAAAAAAACCAGTCACAAAAGCTTGCTGAGCGATTTCTCATCATCGGTATATCATGGGCTTGATTGCTTTCTCAAGCCTTACTGTGTGTGAATGCAAACATGCCTTCGTGCACGTACTCTCGCACAAATCCGTGTGAGTGCTGGCCATGAGACAAATCAAAGCTGGTTCTTTGTTGTGTCACACACATTGAAAAGCAACTCTTGCCGCCCTGGTTCACCACTATCTCAAAAGCAAACACGCTGCCGCCAAACTGATGCATTCTTGACAACAGGCCATGTCGTAGTTGCTGATTGGAGGCTGTTGCACGCCGCAAAGAGATGCCAAAAAATAAATGCCGTCTACTGCGGTTGTAACCCGTCCTTGTGAACTCTCATGCCTTATTGCCAAGATCCTGTCAAATTCAAGCAACCCCCATCGAGGCCTCATAGCCTTCCCAAAGTTCACAGTTTTCTCTTAAAATACAGAAGTGCAGAAGTTTGAATTTCTAGATTTAAAGAGACACATCAGATATCAAATACATCATCATATATCAGTTGGCTGTTCACTCATTTTGGTCAATCAAGACTATTTTATATCCTCAATATGTGATTTACTGATTCAATACATAAATCTCTGCTCTAAAATAATGGAAAGCAAGATTATTACTATTTGCTTCATATAATGCAGACACATGCTTCACTAGTGTGGCATAGGAGGGTTAACACTGTATTCACATGGTCCTCAGATGGTCCCGTTTCTTTTTCTTGTAGTTCTGCATTCGTGACATCAAGTATAATTGTTCACATTCATTTCCCCAGTTCCGAACTAATTCTTCCGACACCACATGAATGCACAAAGATATCGTTTAAGCCTTGTATCAACATGAAGTTATTCTTCTCTATTTAGTGGCTATATTGCACTGATGTTAGACAATTTGAATTGTTCTGTTTGATGCTAACTATACTTGATTAGGGGTGGGAATCACAGAGTAACTCACGATACGATACGATTTGAAGATAACAGTGGTATCATGATACAGCAACTTGGCAACAATCAATACTTAAGCCAAGAAGGCATTGATCTGACAATACATCACTTTATTTGTCTAACTGAAGAATATAAAATACCCTTAAAAAGGCAATGTGCAGGAGTGTCCACATTTTTGATGTCATTGTCAGTACAGAGTGGTTCATCTGGCTTCCCCCCCCCCACCACCACCTTTACACACCCTAGTAACGAAGCCTTAAATTCTGAACGCACAAACATGCAATCACAACAACTGAATATGAGATTGCTTGAGTTACCAAGGTGAAGACTTCTCTTGTGACCAGCCACCTCCGTCAACCTCCCTGTGGTCACTGGGAGCAAAAGTAAAGACTGAAGAAGACCAAAGTTCTCACAGCGGTTGGAGTTACATGCCAAGAGCTGTTGAACGAGTAATTAAATGGATTCGGGTGGGTGCTTAATCTCTTTTTTATTCAGCTGGCTGGATGTCGGGTTCTCCGCAGCCGTCAGCCTGATATATGGGCGTATAGGAGAGGCCAAAGGAGTGGAGTGGGGATTTGTTGGCTCAACACCCAGATAGTGAGAGGCCTTCCTACTTGCCTGGCTGGCTCTGTGAGTGGAAGGATGGATGGATGAAGGGATGGAGGGATGGATAGAACAGCCGTTACTGTGAGAAAAATTCCTTGGCCTAACCAGCCAGGTTGAGGCACTGGGCCAACCCTAAGCCCTACACCAACCCCATCCAACCCAAAGATTGGTGCAGCCAGCGCATCCAATCCAGCCAGCACAGCCCCCAAACAAGCAGACTTTATAACCCGATTCACCAGCCAGCGATTAGGCTGCACCCACATTTTTTCTTGTTTGCAGTCCACCACCCAGGAGGGGCACAAAGAGAATGGAAGCAGGTTGTTGGACGAAAGGTTGAAAGGAAGAATGAGAAGGATTTCTTTCTTTTTTTTTTCTTTACGAGGGCCCACACCTGGAATAACAGGAATAAAGCAGCTCACATTTTCTCTGCCGGCAGCCCGACTCCATAACTCATACTGCCAAGAAAGCAAAGGACCCTAGAGGTCCCTACAACCCCCTACTCCCTTGCGCCTCCTCTTCTCCCTCTTCAACCCTACCTCTTTCTCATCTGCTCTTTCCCTTCCCCTCCTTCTCCCTCTGGTTCTCCTCATCACCCAATTCCAGTCATGGCCGAGCCGCAGCTGCGCCCTCACACGCACTGGCTTTCGCCTTGGTCTGATCAAACATACAGAATGAGCCAAATCAAGAGCTAATCACCACCAATTGTCCAAATAACCTTTCCCGTGTGTGCTGAGGTAGTGGTGGAGGGCGAGCTGGAGAATGAGGCAAGGGGAGGGACAGAGCCATACGGTATGCTAAGTGGAGGAGGTGAGGGGTAGAGGAGGGAGGGGTGACCCTGGGACCACCTGTTTTTATGGAGCAGAGTCCCGGGCACTCGGCAGCGCCACATTATCCCTAATGACTCTCCGTGGTCCAATGTTGACATTAGCTGCCTAGCTATCAGAGCCGGTCCCATGGCTCTGCTTCAGAAAAATGACAGAAAGGAGTGAGCAAAGGCGCTCCAGTCCAGACTCAAAGTACCAAGCATCCCATTACGCTCCCTCCTGAACACCCTGCACCAGAGCCAGAAAGATCAGGGGGGGGAAGTATTATTTGGCCATTTTAGGTTATTACAAGCATGATGGGAATTCTGTAAATGTTTCGCCCCACAAGGGGTGAGCGCCGTAGCCCTAAAATAACATCATAATGTGTCAGGTAATTTCTGTGATAATTCTATTCTTGACAATAAGACGAAATACAAAACATTCTTGGTTTGCAACTGAATCAAGCAGAATCAAACCAGCGAGCTTCCGATAACAAGACGCTGGCCCTGAGCAATGGTTACCTTCAAAGCACCCTAACCCCACCTCTCCTCAAGACTTTTAATTTTCATCATACCACATACAACCATTCAAGTTCTAATCATTCTGTTTGCCTTTTTTTCTCTTTCAATCCTTTGTAGCTCTTCTGCTTAATATGTCTCTCTATGTTTCTTTCTCCTCCTCTTCCAGCACTCTCAACTATGCGTGATGAAGTTAATGCGTCACTCAGGGCACAAAGAGATAGTGGTGCTTAACCTCTGAGAAGTAGTGAGACAGCCACAGGAATGCCCAAACTAAACTACTCCTAAAGCTACAGCTTCACGCTGAGTAGAAGCATCTGCTATTCCTGGAACCAGAACCCTCATCAGCCACTTTCTCTATGTGTGAACGCCTCTCTCGCTCTCTCACAATCCCTCCTTCTGTGTCCCTTACCTCTTTCTTTTTCTTTCTTTCTTTCTTTCTTTCTTTCTTTCTTTCTTTCTTTCTTTCTTTCTTTCTACTGTTATCCTCTGTTGCTCTCACTCTCTTCTTTCTCATCTCTTCATCATGTTAATCCCTCCACTTCTCTGCTCCAGCAGAAGTGACATTTGGCCGGGCCAAACTGACTAAAGTGTAACGCCTTTTTCCTCCCAGAACATCGATTTTAGAGCGAGTGTGAGCAGCGCAGCTGATTTGGCCTCAGGCTGGTTTTTTGAATTATTTATCCCCCCATTACTGTATACATGACACATAGACAATTTGCCTATGGCTGGAAAGAGCTTCTTTTCCACTTTCGCACTGAATTTGACTCGGTTAACAGTTAATGCACTGACAGTCATTTTTTGAATAAAGAAAAAAGCAAATTATAAGTATTTTCAAATGCTTAATTAGTATGACGCTCTGGCTTACATTCATACAAAATACACCCATAATAGTTTTGCTGTTTGACTGTATTTTACCTTTAGTTTGTCTTCAGGAACTAACAGCATACCAAAAACCATAGCAACCAGTGAGCTACAGTGCTATGTGCCTCCCCCCATGCTGTGCTTTGAATTTTATCTGACTCCGGCCGTACAGCAGAGGACGTTTTTTAAGCTCCGACAGAAGCGACAGCAGCGTCTCTGGTACAACAAGACTGACTGACGTTAGGGACAAAACCTGAGATCTCTGGAGTTTTCTGGCTTTAACTCTCTATCCTTCCCTCCTTCGTCTCCCCTCTTTCCCTCACATTTGAGGCACTATATGGAAAGCAGAAGCGGCACCAGCACAGATGAGATGTGTTCATTTGTGCGTGTCAGACAGCAGTGCATGGCATGTGGGTTTGACAGGTCGGACACTTCCAAACAAACAGGGGCTATTCCGCAAGGCTGGCTCTGTAGAAGACCAGTGTTGTATGCGTGAGTTAGAGAGAGATCGTAACTAGCTACAAGAGCACAGGCTAATGCTTGCTGCCATCACTTACTGTTGCTCTAATCTTTCCTTGGTGCACACTTTCGGTTAACACACACACACAAGTCTGTAGTTCACTTTCTCAGGCTCAGTCCGAGGCACATTTTGGGCATTTTGTCTCTGTGATGAACATCTTTCCTGTTTATTGCATTTTAAAAAGGCCTTGTAACAGAGGTTTCAAGTTGTCCCGAGGTAGCAATCGTCCACCGACCTGCATCTCTAAAGCTCACTGATTACCATTGTTTATCTTTTCTGTTTAATAAGCAAAAAGTTACGGAGGCTACTTTTTCTTGGCTCAGAGCAGTGACTTCTTGGACTCTCGTCTTCGCTTTGAGGTCATCAGGCGGCTACTATAGTCACTGCTCTCTGCCAAGAAAAGGTCCCTGTCGCTTATTAAACAGACAAGATAAAACACTTTAATCAGTCAGCTTTTTCACCCATTTCCAGCCACTATGCTAAGCTAAGCTAATCAGTTGCGGGCTGCAGCTACATATTTGGCAGACAGGTTTAAATTAACCCCTCATAAAAATTCCACCTTTCATTTATAATCTTCCATTTTTGTACTAATATGCAACCAAAACAAAGCTCTAGCTGCTGCAGTGTGCTCAGGCTTTACCTCCCTCCCACAAAAAATGTTGCATTTTACTGCGTATATATACTAACTTCATACTAATTTCTATCTTCATTCTTAAGCTTGTCCACATCCATGTCTAATTAAAGTCAATCAAAGTTGTTGTTGTCCTCCATGCCTGCAGTTTTGGTAAAGTTGCCTTTATTTAGAAAACACATCTTTAGTTGCTGTACTGTGCATGTGCTGACATTTGAAAAACAGTTCGAAAGCCTTTGCAAACACATAAAGTTCATTTTTGTCTTTTAGAATTGGCATGCTCTCCTGCTGTTTTGACCTGTGTTCACACTCGGTTTGATGACTCACGTCGGTGAAGTCAGTGCTGGTTGCAAACATGGTCGGCATTTGCATTTGCCATTCTTGTAGTTTGTTCCGTCCTTTTCTCTCTCCATTTCACTTTATTTGTCATCTCTCTTATTTTTTTGATGTATTTTAAAGTACTTTTTACACAGAAGAACAGGTGAGGAGAAAGTGTAGCAAATTAATTGTGTAATTTGGGCAAAATTCAGAGTTTTGTATTCATTTAATAAAATAAAAAAGAACAGGTAATTGATTATTCATGATAGCAAGACATTAATGGAATACATTCGGAGAAGTTACAAATGGACCAGACTAAGCAGATTGATCCAGTCTCATCCAAAGTGGCACCGACTAAATTGTGGGAACAATTTACCTGATAGAGGCTCTCTGGCTATCTGGATTTTAAAACTTTCTTTCATTGAAAATCCCATAATGCTATGATGAATTGTTTTAAATTTAACTCACTAACAATGAATCCTGAACACTTGCTCAAACTTTTTAAATTACCTTCTTTTCCTTTGTAAATTACCTGACTGGAGCCAGTTGGCCATATTTCCTGCTTCCAGCTATAATCTATTTCTATTATGTAGAGAGGTGGTAAAGTTTGAATGGTTCTAATCAACTTGTCATCCTCTCACATTTGCCAGGTAAAACAAATGTTCGCGAAAAGAAATCGCATCAGCGGGGAAATAAGGAAAAATTGAAATCAGAATAGTTGATGACAGCTTATGGCCACAGAGAGTTTGACCACGGCCAAGTTCAACAGACGGAGCAATGACACACTGGAAGAGAAGCTGCCGCCACTCAGATCTGTAGAAAATGAATGGACTGGAAGCCCCATGTTGCTTTGGTTATTTGTAGTCTACCAGATTAAATCTGCCGTATTACGATACATACCCTAATGTACTAGATGTGTTCCGCAGTGTGACATTTGTTGTCGCAGAATAAATCAGAGAAGAAAGAACAACCAGTTAAGGCTGTTCCAAGATGCTTCCCACATTTAGAGACGTTAAAGGTTTTGAAAGAAAGCATTTGCCAGTTTACCGCAAATCCGCCAACAAAACACTGGGGGAATCCCAGCAGCACCTAAAAAAACACGATGATATTCTGCCAAGAGAAAGATAGAGTACTAAAGCCAAAAAAGGAATTATCCAATTTGTCGAAGCCTTTTTGATTTATTGCTGCTCATCCTTGCCAGTGCAGTGTTTTGATATTTATACCATAATGCTTTTATAATTTCGACATCATTTTCCTTTAACAAACGTGTGGAGTACTCTTCCAAATGTGTGCAATGATTGATTGTATAGATACTGGCTGTTAAATTAGATACAGTATGACTGGTAATTCGATTCACCGAGTCAGGAAGACCTTAGCTGTTATCAGACAACGTAAGTTTTGTACCGAGAACGAAAACGGAGACATTGAAGGTCGACTTTGGACTCACTTTGCTAAAACATGTCATAGTCTCCATGCAGTTCCATGCTGGGATATAGATAAAGGCCATTACCACCAAACTGTCAGCTCGGAGGCCCAGAGGTCATGAAAAGAAGTCACTAATATCAACTCAGAGGTGTAGGAACAGCTGCTCTGCTCCCTGCCAGGTGTCCATCAGAATAGGTTGGCCCTCCTCTGTTTATTTCTCTCACTGCGACTCGATATCATTGTTTTCGTCGATTGTCTGCTGTCTTTTTTTCGTTTCGCTCTCAATTTCTTACTTCTTTCTTTTCGTGAGCCTTCTTATTTTAGCCAGCAGGCTTCTTTTTATTTTGCTCTAAAAATTTATCTCTAAAAATGTTTCTCATTCCTGAAAGCTTGATATCCTGTGCTGCTCTTTCTGCATTTTTTCCTCTATCATGATGTTCCTCCTTCTTGGAGAATGTCTGGCATAGGTGCCATATTTTCTTTTGACGTCTTCGAGTTCACACAATGCACCAATCTACTGCCACTAAAACTGTTAATAAAAGAATTTGTTCTCGTAACTCGTAAAAAATTTCAATTCCTTGATCAATAAAGCAACTTGCCACAAAAAGACCCAAGCTCAGGATTTGAATTTCAAAATAAATAATACAGAACATAGTAATTTCAGTTGGAGATTGGAACATCTATCAACAGTTTTGCTGCTTTATGTCTCCGTCAGTTCAGTGTGTCTTTAGCTCTCACAGTGGAGAGCATTCAAAATAAAAAAATAAAGAAACATATCCATATATATTTGAAACTTAAGGTTAGCAACCTCCAAACAGATTTCCAGTAGTCGCATAGCAACTGGAGCAGCGACAACACTGCGAAAAAAGCCTCTCTTTAATATTTATTTCCAAAAAGATGCGTGCGGTGGACATGAGGCTTGACCTCTGTCTGAGCCGCAGCGATGTGCGAGCTGTGGGACACGTTAGCCGCTGCAAGACTGGAGACGACAGTCAAGGACAGCTGCCACTCACTGCTTCTACACAGCGAGATGATTCCTACTGATTCTCTCTGACAAGGCTTCACATGCACTTACTCACACACACACACACATATATATAACTATATATATATATATATATGTATGTATGTATGTATATATATATATAAATATATATATATATATATATATAGGTTTGGTATAGTTTGCACTCATTCAAATTTCCCACAACATTCTGTATCTTTGTTTTTTTGACTCAGTTCTGTGAATGTTGTGTTGTCGCTGAGTTTGGGTACGTGCTTTTTTTTTGCCATCCATCTGTCACCCTCTTTATATTTTGCTCTTTCTTGCATCCTGTTTCTTCTTTTTCATCTTTGATATGAAAGTATAAAGAAGTCATGTTTCTTACCCATCTCTTTTCCTCCACTTTGTCCTCTCTGTGTGTCTGCCACAGTGACACCTGTCTCTTGCAATAGCATCAAAGCCTTAACAACATAAATCACATCATAAAAAAGATTTGTAGGTTACCTTGAAGAAAAGGTGGAATTTTCACCATATGTAAAAAAAAAAAAATGTTTAATATATGTCTGTAACCTACTACTGGTTGGAAAACATTGGTGACTTGGCCATGTCCTATCCAAATCTGACAACAAGGAAACAAGACTTAATCTCTGATGCCATAAAGATGTTTAGCCTGCAGCTGTTTCTTCCACTGAAAGTGGCTGACAGACTCCGTGCTCAACCTTGTTTTCTTTACTGGAGATTGGCTCATCCTTTCCTAGCTAATTATTACTGTTTTGTCGGCTAATACAGTTGTTCACTTGTAGGAAAATCGGTGTAATGTCACTACCTGAACTAATTGTGAGAAATAATAAGTTTGAATGCTCCTCTGTATGACTGAAAAGCGCAGTGGTGTATAAATATCACACATTTTTTTTCATAAAAAAATAGACTTGTGTAGTCTATGAAAGCCCTCTAAGTAATATTTGCTGCACAGAGCAAATAATAAATCTGGATTGAGGGTGTCTCTGCACCTGCTCCTACATGAGCAGAACTCTTAGTGTGGCACTTTTTTCTTTTTCAGCTACAGTATCTACATTCTGCTAATTATTTAGCATAAAAGCCTACAAGAAGGTGATACATCGAAGTTATTGTTCTCCATGTTGTGCCTTCCGCACCTGCCTCACCACCCCACACACACACACACACACACACAGGTGCTCCAAAGGTGCTGAAAGCGCCTGAAGCATTTTGCTGCTTATAGGCAATTCAGTTAAACACAGTAAAGCCTAACCCTCTCTCTGCATGTGTTCCATTTTCATCCCTTTTATAAAGTTTAATTAGTCCTAAAACCCGTGCAGCTAAAAATCAGGTGCGTACACAGAACCGTATACACTTGCAACTGCTCAATGCTTTTGAGACCTTGGAGGCAGGTAAGAAATAGACGGTGCAATGACTTTTGAGTGGCTGTTTGGTTTGATGGCTGACAGACAGTTGCCTGTGAATTCAACCATTTTGACAACATCGTGTCAACCTGACAAAATCATGTCAGAGAATTTAGCCTTAGTCTTAAACAAAAGCCCAATCCATATACATCCCTTTCCCCCACAGTTTAGCCCTATCCCTCAGTTTTACACTTTCACGTTTAAAGGTAGGGATGGGATTTTAACCACTATCCCTTGTAAGTCTGTTCTGGATGGAAAGGAAGCACTTGAACACAAAGGGTCGGGGTAAAATTGGAAATGTGATTGGGCCTGAGTTAACATCTTCAGACATCCCATATTTATCTTGGTAAGGTGCTTATTTTATTGATTGAATGCACTATGGGCCTAATGCTTTGTTATCGATAGCTAAATATCCTGTTTGACCTAGCATCACCTTGCAGAAGCTTTCAACTGGGGGGGTTTAAAGTGACCAATCAAAGACGGTTTGATATCGGCCACTGTCTTTTCCCTGCATACAAAGTCTCCAAATTCAACTTGACGGCCTAACGAGTGCTGAGCATGCATTTTTAGAATGCGTCGGGATGGTCGAGCTTGTATCACCCGCACGTACCTGATTTTTCATGCCCGCAGGTTTTGAGACTATTTAGATGCCATAATCTTTCCTCTGTTCTTCCTTTCATTCCATCAGACAGTGGGAACCTGTTTGCTCAAATGGTACAAGCTGTATGTTCAAGTCATCATCTGCAGGAACAGATGGACAGTCTTAGGCTGTTGTAGTATATTGACACACCGTACTAATAAACAAAGACTTTCAGAGAGTCTCAGATCCTAGTTTAGGTTTCAACTACCTACTGTTCAGCATTTAACACTCACGCACATACACACACTCACAGTCACAGACCTTTGGAGAGTGTGTCCAAAGCCTGAGGCCAAGGTCTCAGCACCACACTTGGGTGGTCCGTCCATCCTTTACAGCGCTGTGCTTTCCTGTGTAGCAGCAACACCACAGTGACGTGTTGTGGTTCTGGCCAGCTCTCTCTCCCTTCCCACGTACAGCAAAGAGCCACTTCACTCTCCCGGCTCTGATGACGGAAATGGAATCCGCCTGGATCGTTTCATCCAGCAAGGGAGCGAGAAACGAGAGGAAGGCAGCGCAGGGATGTCACTCGTGCGCTTGCAGCTGCCCTCTTAAAAAACATAGCCGAGCTTTCAGCTCAGCTTCAGTTTTATCACATCTCAGTGCCCAGACATCTGTCAAACGGATGACATGTTTTACATCCACCACAATTTGTGCATTTTCATCAGCCTGAAATAGCTCATAAAGCCTTTTTTTTTTTTTTTTCGCGGCGGTTTCATTTCTGGCATCTTCGGGTTGATCCGATATTGCATCAGAATGATTGCCATGGGACTCCTATTAGGAGGGAGGAGGACGGGAGGAGACAAAAGGAGATGAGTGAAGGATACAATACAGGAAAGATAAATGGAGAGGATGGTAAAGAGACATTAAGAGAGAAAGATATATAGATAGAGAGAGAGCGAGAGTGAGGGAGAGAGGAGAAGATTTGCGAGGAGGAGGGAGGGCCGAGGGCCAGCGGAGTCAGAGATAAGAGGCTGCGAGAGTGATTGAAATAGGATTAGTGGAGACAGGCTCTGCATCCCGGCCACAGCATCACAGTGTTAAACCTGCGCTTCACAGGGACTGCCTCTGTCACATCAAAGCCTCCCCAGGCCTGGCTGGCAGAGAGGGGAAGGAGCCGCCAGCAGGGTCGTCCACAGCCACAGCCACACACACACTCACACAGACGCGCCACATACATGAACATGCTGATCACATTCTCCATCCGTCTCCAATATGTCTCCATTATGGGCACAAAGCTGGCTCCTTCCACCTTGCCTTTTCATCTCGCTGCAGTGTCTTTGTGGTGTGTATTTGGACAGCGGAAAGGATGCATTGATGAGCCATCTTTAACATTTAATGAGGCAAGCAGTGATGAGTTGGCGTTGGAAAGCTACTGTCGCCCGCTTCCCCCCATGTCCAAACAAAGTTTTAATGAGAACTTTCCCCCAAATTGTGCCAAAAGCACTGAGCGTTTTAACTGCTTCCCAGACTGAAAGCATACAAATTTTACACTTACGTACTGAAGCAGGGGCAGACACCTGTGTGCAGATAAACAGAAATAAAAACTCTAGCTAGATCCATGGCTTGCGTAAAGAGCTGGGTAATAAATCAATATAATATCAACATAGTATCTCAAACTGTGCCTTCAGTGGTAATAGTTTCTCCATGAAAAAAACCCTAAATCTCAGTATATGTCTTCATCCTATACCTGTATTAAACCTACCATGATTGAGGATTATAAACCCTCTGATCCAATTCTTATTTGCAAGTCCCAGTTTTCATTTCTCTGCGAAAATCTGAAATGCTGCAGTTGCTAACCCAGCTCTGCATGCTCTCTAATCAAAAGAACACTCACTGTTCCATGTTCGTCTTGTGTACTTAGGCTTGAGAGTGTCTCAGTATGATCAAACATTCCACGTTAGGCCTGTTCTGCTGCACTAGATTATGGATCCCTATAGCTAAAATGGCCTGTTTATCTGCGGAAGAGAGACAATCCGCTGATTGGTGAGTGCTGTTCCTGTGTGCGCATATTTGTACACTGTGTGTTTGTGTGCATGCGTGCGCGCGTGTGTGCGTGTGTGTACTCATGCGGCATCTGTATTTGTGTGTGCGAGCTGGTAGTTTTCCTCTCGGAGCTCATCAGTTCATATCCACCACCCACCCCACCGCAGCATGCAGTAAATAGAGTCTCCGCCACTCGTTGAGAAATGGCACAATTATCCCCTGCTGGTGAAATATGGGCCGGGATGCACCACTGCTTCTTCCCTACAGAATGCGTGTGTGTGTGTGTGTGTGTGTGTGTGTGTGTGTGTGTGTGTGTGTGTGTGTGTGTGTGTGTGTGTGTGTGTGTGTGTGTGTGTGTGTGTGTGTGTGTGCGTGTGTGCGTGTGTGTGCGTGTGTTTATGGGTGTGTGTTTATGAGTGCGTGGTAGTGTGTGTGAGTGTAAACGTTCA
>OMLP01012649.1:0-36030 GCA_900302685.1 Spondyliosoma cantharus
TGTAGCACTCACTTGTATGGTCAGAGAGCTAGCGGTTAGCTGCTAACCTTACCTTTTCTCAATGGCAAAACACACATACATCACGACCAAGTTCACCCTAATCTTCAGAAACACACTGCTATTTATTTGTATACTTACATGTCCCTCATCTGCAGGTACTCCACGCGAAGTTGGAAGTTCCCCACCGTTTAGAAAAAGTCCTGCCTTGTACTGACGAGGTTGGAGAAACAGTCCGTCTGGAGGTGGTTAGCACACACGAACAGCTTTTGCTAACTGCAGCTGGGACGTTGCCTTCAAAAATGAATTAAATCCACGTTGCTCTTCTGTCCTCTGCGGCTGGGACACGATGCAGTGTTGTGTGCTCCTCTTTACAGCCAACAACAGAACACTTTGCATTGTGCTCAGACATGGTGCTTTCATAACATAATGGCGGACCTCCGAGAAGGTACCCCTCCTGCTGGTGGGTGGAGACATGGCATAGGTATGCGGCGAAGCTGAAGAGGGGGGGGAGATAGTGTGTGTGAATATGCAAATGATCGGTCAATGATGTCGGTAACCGAAGCCAAATTTGACTCGCATATCTGGAAACTGCAGGGAGACACTGTCAGAAATCTGTATCTCACTCAAAATAGCACGGATGGACTTTTTTCAAAGTTTCTAGGTGTGTGGCGGCACCATAGACCCAAAATAACACCCCAAATCCCAGAAAAAGTCAGTTTTTCATAATATGTCCCCTTTAATGTGATGTGTACGTACAAGTTTGAAATTGGTAAAGATATCATAACTCACATTTGGCATGAGTGTGGCACATGCGTAAGTGTTGGATGGTGATAAAGAGGTTAGAAGAAACAGTCCCTACTTGTTAGATCAGAATATGGTTAAGCACAGTTAAGTGTACTGAGTAGGCGATGTGAGACAGGATGGGGTAGGTTGCCGCCAACCTCTCCACCTAGAACGGTGACCGGGGAGAATCATCAAGCTTGTCAATTTAATGCCAGAGGGATCACTTGGATTTATTTACTGAGTATTTTTGTTTGCCTCCTGGGCTCCTGAACAAGACTTTATTGTGACTCAGTGTTTGGTAGTTGAACTGTGGGTTTTGTGAGCACTGTCTCCCTGACAGAGGTCTGACAGTATTTCAGTAGTATCTAGTTTTTTTTAGGAGATTTTAGGAGGCTGTTCACATAGGGGCTAATACAAAATAACAATGTTGTAAGAAAGTGAAAATATTAAACAATAATAGGCTCATTACACCTAATTTCAGAGTTCATTATCCGCAATGTCTTTTTTTTATTATTATGATCCTTAGACAAATGTGTCAAGGGCAGAGGGGTTGTTTGGTTGAAAATGTGAGTCTACTCTGCCTGACTCATTGATCCTTTATCTGGCGGAGGTTTGTGCAGGTTAGAATCTATGACCCCGAACATGGCTCTGAAATATCAGCAGTCTGACTGTGCTGTGTATTGATAAATCCATGGAGCTCTCTGTAGTGCTGAAGTAGCAGACAGATTTGTAACTGCTCCTCTCATTGCCACCCTTTTATCTGATTTAATCTTGGAACTATAATATTCTCTAAATTATACCAATAAACACTCTCTCGGGATGTTTTTTTTCCCCAGGGCTGATGAACAATATTTTGAACTGATATATAATTGCAGTAAGCATAAAAATGTGGGTGTCAAATTTAAGAATAACCAGTGATGAAATGTAACTACAGTTTACTTAAGTACGGTACTTTCTGCTGCCTTATACATCCACTCCTCTACTACTAGTTACTTTGCAGAGTCAGATTATTCAGTGTCGATAGGCTATTACTCATGACGTGTAACCAAGTGTGATGGCCACCGGCGAGGGAAGCACTTTGTTGAGAAATGTGACAGAGACATGAGGGCTAAGACAACAGTAGAAAACATATCACAAGTTTTACTTTAATACAAGTTGCAGCTCTCTTCATCACATCTTCATACACAAGTTCTTTTGAAATGATACAGTTCAAGCACTTTACAAGTAGAAATAATTTTAAAACTAAGGGCGAAGAGCTCATAAAAGTGTTCACATATACCAGTCTAACCAAGCACAGCACTCACAACGGCGTCACTTTGAGTTTAAAAGTAGAGGGAACATGAGGGCTTGGATAAAAAAACTGTTTCTTCTGCATCCCCAGTGTAAATGACACCTGTGCAGTGGTGACTACAGACACAACAGATGCTACATTAGAGCCAAATTAGCACATCTTTAAATTCATTGCAAAAAACACAAATGCCAATATCGATCCATCCCTACTCAGTTCTATATTGTAGCCAGCTCTATGGATTATTGTCACCTTCACGATCAAAGTGACAAGTAGCAACGTGCAGATATGGTAGGATCACAGAGACACACTGCTGCCTGTAATATTCCTATGAAATATGTATAAACAGATATATAGTACTTTTTACTGTAGATATTTGGTGTAACATGGGAGTTGAAAAGGTAAAGTGACACTCTGACGACACCCCACTCCACTGCTACAGTCACATAACTCCAGCTGAAGTTCACCAAAGCAGCGTCAAGAATTGCAGAAATGTGATCTGGGATGTGAGTGTGGGTGTTGGTTGGTGGTGCTCTCATTAGCCCATCCCGACTGTTAACAAACTAATATCAATTGTGGTGTCACAGTGTATGTCATGGCCCTGGTGTAAGCAGCTGTTGAGTGTCATTATTGACCTTTGTTGATGAATAATGAATGTTTTTCTACACTAGGAGCATGTCTGCCATTGTGTGTGTGTGTGTGTGTGTGTGTGTGTGTGTGTGTGTGTGTGTGTGTGTGTGTGTGTGTGCGCGCGTCCATGTGTACCAGACCATAGCAGAGGCAGACTGAGACGTTCCCATTGTGAACAGATGTGAGACTATAAAGCAGTAGGCTTGAAATTAAGCTAACAGAAGAAACTGGGCTGTAGTTTTTTTCAGTTCACACACATATACAGACCAAACTTTCAAGACACTCCCTGTCCTTCACACACATACGCCCACTTTTCCACTGTGGCAGCACTTTGGTCATGCAGGCATTTCCTAAAGTGTCTTCCATAAAGGCATAATCCTGGGCCACATTTTTCAAAGAGCATTTTTTATGTATGAATGGAAGCTGGTCTCAGCTCTTCTGCAGAAAATTTCACACTGAGTAAAAACTCTGATGAGGCTCCAACCAACAAACACTGCTCTAAATTAACACTCTTTTATGAAGTTGGGTTTTTAGAGCTAGTGTGATTGCGATACAAGCACTGAAGGAGGTCAGAGGGTTTGACAATTCAAGGTGAGTTTGCCTACAATAACAGAAGCACAGAACTGCTTATATAGAGTCATATAAACAGACGACATGTTGACATGTCATAGTAAGAAACGTACAGGTGTGCATCATCAAATGAATGGCGGCTGATTCCATTTAGCTCCTTCAGTTTCAGGATCCTTGTGTTGTTCATGCTGTCAGTTTACTGATTCGAACAGAGCCATCATTAAAAAGTGCAATATATAAGAATTTGACTCTATGACAAATATGTATTGTGTTGCAGAGATATCTACTGAAGTTAGCATGCTAAGCAGCTAATCCAGGCTCGTACCAGGCCAAAGCTACTGTTCTAGCAATGTAGACACCAACGCATTTATGATCTCATGACACGCATGTATGAAGCATCATTTCATGTGCTCTTAACAGAGGTCAAGTTGACCGGCATACCATAATAATCATTGGCTCTTGCACTCCATTCCAAACCTCAATAGTAAACTGCTATGAATACTAGGAAGGCTCGAGCTAACGATTATTTTCATTATTAATTCACTGGCAGATTATGTTCTTGGTGAACCAATTAATTGTTTAGTCTATAAAATGTCAGAAAATAACGAAAAAGAAAAAAAAACAGTTTGTCTGCGTCTTCTAGTGTCTTGTTTGGTATTATGAGCTGTCAAGAACCCCAAACACATTCAATTTACAAAAATAGAAACAGAGAAAATCAGGAGATCTTTACATTTGAGATGCTGAAAAACAGCATTCTTTTGCATTTTTGCTTGAGCAATTATGTCCCAGCCCTTTTTCATGCTACCACTTGGTGGCAACAAAGTGAGAAATGTTCAAATCTTGCGCAAAGACTACCCAATCTGTGTTCTAATCTTAAAACAGGTTCATGTAAATTTGTGTCTTAATCATAAACTAACCTAACAGCAAGCAGGAAATAATCAAATAACTTTATTTTGTATTGTTGATGACTGGCTCTTACACAGACTTTAAAGTAAAAGATAACACAGACACACAGTCCTCTCTCCCAGTCGGCAGGCCCCTACAGTCAACAGGGCAGGTGGTGACTTGCTGAGAAGGAACTCAAAACATTGGGAACTTGCTATGTCTCCAACCCCCATTCACCCTTCTAAAGCCGCAGTGCATATCTGTCCTGCTACTCCTCTCTCGTCCTTCACTGCTTGTCTATCTTGAGTTTTCTCCATCTTTATCACTTTTCATTCCTTTGCCGTCTCTTTCTAGGATCCCATCTTCATCTCCCTTTATTTCTTACTCCTTCACTACTCCCCAAAGTAAGACCTGAACGTCTACAGTGGCTAAAGATCAAGATCTTATTTGTACTTTTTTTAACCATATGCCCTGTGAACACCATGTGACAGTCTGATGAACATGTTTTCCTCTGCAGTCCATGGCTCTGCTATGTATAGTATAAAATCATTAGTTTTGTACACAACTGTTCCTGACCTTCTTCCTAAAAGAGGGCAGATGGAATGGATGAATGAATGAATTATGAGTCCTGACATCATTTGAGTGAATTATTGAATAACTCCTGTCTGTAGTTTTAAAATGAAAGATCCTACTAATCATGTCACAAGTGTACAGAAGGCTTTACAAACAAAAACCAGACCAGAAGTCCAGTCCAGCCACCCCCAGTGATGACTGACCACCCTGCCCTTTATCTCATCTGCAGCTGGTCTCATCTACAAACCCCCCAGAGGACATCTGTCTCTATATACTCCATTAGCAGACATCTTTGACCATCATCCCATGACATATTTCTTTATACTGTGAGCTTTTGCACATCCCATAATGAAAAGGTTCACACAAAACTGTTCAACTCTGAAACATGCATACTTGGTCTAGTATTTGTAATAGTATTTCCTTATATTTTTATTGTAATCTATATTTATGTTCTTGACTGTTGCAGTAATTTGAACTAAACATTGAGAAGTGGGGAAATACTGCCCCCCATTTGAAGCAGGTGGCTAGAAATTACAAACAGGCCCTTTGAAATAAAGCTTCAAAATCATTTTGATGGCACTGTGTCTTGTAACAGGGTGAATGGTGTCTCTGTCTCAGCCACTCTGCTGGAAATAGCACCAGCCACCAGCCAAATGTTGATAAAGGTGGCTGGTAGATTTCAGACAGGAAACAATGTTTTCTATTGAGTGGCTGCTGAATTTGAACATTTATCTGTCAGTGGGTGGCAGATGGTCAAAAATTTAAACAATAATGCAGTCAATAATGTTTGGACTGCGCACAGTTAATAAGGTACAATATTAGTTATTTTATCAAATTGGACAGACTGGAAGAAATGTGGGCCTATCAACATGTATCCAGTCCACAACATTAGAGTAGCTTGAAGAAAATTAGTATATTTCCAAACACTGAATTTCCTGTTTACTCCGAGCACTTCCTCTTTGCTGATTAGACATTAATAACAAGCCCAGCTGCAGGACAAAACACACCCAGATGATTTAAATGAACAGACACCCTCTCTAAATACTGCATGTCCCTTCATTTCCCTCGTCATGTCATTGCAGACTTGGAGCCATTCTTATGTCCCAATCTTTTTTAAATAGTTTTTACTTTCCTGCTAACATTCACAAGCCTCATTCATCTCTCTATATGTTGATGCAACAGGGCAGTTGCCTCAGCTAGCATCTACATGCTCAGCTGTCATGCACATAGGGATTGAATGAAGCATATGGTGGAGACAGAGAGGCAGGGAGGGTTACTTGCTGGAAAGGTGGAAAAATGTTTTAGCGAAAGAAAAGATTTGAAAGCAAGTGTGATTGTTTGGAAAGATGGCTCCTCCAAGACCATCAGTTTCTCATTAAAGTTCTGTTGACATGTCAGCATCCACCTACATTAAACCTGACAAGTGGATGGGAATTTATGTGTGCTTGAACTCACAGGAATCTTTGTAGAAAGTAAGTGAACACAGACCCTCTCCCAACTCAAGAGGACAGCTCAGCAGTTTGGTCACACACAGTTCATTGCAACATCTTTGGAATCTTCTCCTCAGAGATTTATTACCGAGGGTTGGGCTGCTTAGACAGGAAATATACACACAACTGTTCTAAGGGCATAAACAGAGGCATGTCCATAGTGCTCCTCCATTCACTTACTCATTTCCAAACATGCAAAGTTCAGCTGAATCCGTGCTCCAATTTTACTTCCCACTGTCCACTGACACGGAAACACAGTTCCTAGTTATAATCATGAAGCAATAGAGAGAAAAATAGCCTTGCGGTGTAAAAACAGTGTTGTTGCTCAGGATGATGCAGATCATTTGGTTACAGTCAGCCAGCAGTGACCAGACAGCTACACATGACAAGTGTCTCCTGAGACTGAGACAAACATAGAAACAGACAGACATTCAAAGAGTGTCGCGGGCGCTGTGTGGATGCTGCTTGAGATGGTGGCAGCCTCTATCACACACCTGTGGAACTGTTAGAGATTCGTAAAATTAAGGACTTTATTTAATCAGCAACATGCAGATTTATAGGGAATGTAGTGTTAAGGCGAATCACAATCACATTGTCTCAGTGGGCTTAACAATCTGCATAGGGAACAACATCCTCTGTGAAGCCACAGAGGAGGGATCCCTCTCCCAGGACGGACAGACTTGCAATAGATATCATGTCACATGTAAAGAACAGAACAACAAAATCACAGATTACAAACTGCATTAAAAGAATATCTGATACAAATAATCTTTGTGACTGTTAAGAACAGACTCTATATTCATATGGTCAGTGTTTTATTTTATTTTTTGATTTTGCCACTGATGACAAAAGCTGTGTAGCTGTAATTGTGCACAAACTGTATGATTATTAACTGTGGTTTCACAGGGCACAGGACAAGTGGTTTACACTGGCAGGCAAAATATTGAAATTCAGGTGGGGATAAAGAATGCCCCCTGTCAAGTTGACTCCAGTGGCACACTGCCAACAGTTTCATCCCACTGGGAACGGATGTAAAAGAACAGTTGTTCCAGCTCTAAAGATTCCCTCACATGCTCGTGCACTCACACGCGCATGCACACACAACCATCGAACCACTTGCCATAGTTAGACTGGGTAGGGCTGCTGTGGTATGTTAGATACTGAGCTTTAGTTATTTCTGTTTGTTGAGGAGGTATGCAACTCATAACTGTCTTAAGGATAAAAATACATTAATTGGAAAACAACAGGGAAATCCTGGTGGCCTCTGGTTTTAACATGCACCATGTAATCACAATGTTCCCAGTTTGAGTTCAGCCAACTAGCACAGCAATTTTTAAGCTGTGATTTTGGAACTCCTGTAAAATGTCACAATGTGTGCAAGTCAGACTTCAGCAGCTAGCAAGCCCTCTATGAGGCTATACTCTGGCATATTAGTGCTTTGAGCTACATGCTAACATCAGTATGCTAAGATGCTCAGTGGGAAAATTCTAACATGCAGATGTTAAAGACTGCTACTAATATTCATTTTCATCATCTATTAATTCCATTGATTATTATTGATTATCTCAAATAATTGATTAGTTATTTGTTCAATATCAGAAAATGGTGGAAAATGTCAGTTTTTCCCAAAGCCCAAGATGACGTCCTCCAATGTCTTTCCACAACCAAAAGACGTTCAGTTTACTATCATAGTAAAATAAAGAAACAAGAAAATACTTTACTTTAAATCACTAAAACCAACTAATCAATTAATTGCTTAATCACTGCAGCTCTAATTATATCAAGGAGGTAATGTTTACCATGTTCACAACAATAGTTGCACAAGTTAGTATGCTACTATTTGCTAAACAACAATAATGCTAATGGGAATGTTAAACAAAAGTATTGGACAAAGTTGGACAAGATGATGACACTGGATGAAAAGTGAGGAGGTAATCAAAGTGATCACAGTTCATCCTGAAATCAAAAAATGTGAACCTGCTGGTCAAGCCTTTGAATCACCACATTCAGTAGGACTCATTATCTGGTGACCATGAATCTTATGACAATCTATCATATAGTTGTTGAGGTTAGAACCAAAGTGGTGGACTGACTAAAATTGCCATTCCTGAGTCATGAACCTAGCATGGGTAAAAATAAAATGATAAATAAATAAAAAAAACAATAAAAAACATATTTTCAGACTAAAATAAACATCAAATTCTAAGGTTTATAAACTTCTGACCAAGAGTAGTAGCTATATACCTCCCCCTAAAACAGTGCACCAGGAAACTACTACAAGGCCTTCAACCTTGAATTGATGACTTAAGCTGCTTAACATTATCAACTCTTCAGATAAGATAGGCGATATGAAACTTTCAATGCCTGACGAAACCCTGTGCACCCACATAAACTTTCTGGCTTTTATAGCCTTAATGGAACACTGCAGCAATGGAAAAGATTGCAAAAAGTAGAGCAACCTGGATTTCACAGAAAGGTAGCAGCACTGAACCGTCTGCTAGTGTCCACACTAGCTATGCTTTCATGCCACATTTAGGTTTTCTTATCTTAAATTCACAACACTCAAGTTATTGATACCACCACTTTTCTACTATTTCCTACGTTCCACCTCCTACTCCACCAGCTCATGCTTGTCCTTCGTGTCACTCCTCCCTCTTCTCACCCTCCACCCCCCTCTATCTCCCTCTCTAGATCCAAGGGCGCACCTGCTAGTACAGTTCTGACATTATCATAGCTCCATGGAAAAAACTGGTTAAAGGTTAACAAAAAGGTACTGAGTACTAAGTGACAGAGGAAGCCTTCATAGTCTTAACCAAGGCTGTGAAGGCTTAATGTCCCGCCGACAATTATCTGATTGGTTACAAGTCACACAAGTAATAGCTAACCAACTCATAAGGCTCTATGCCACTGACAGGCACAGGGACATGTAGAGATAGGGTAAAAGGTCCAGGTAGGTGGCAGAGCGGCATTACAAAATTTGAAATTTTGACACCAGGGGTGTGACGAGATCTTGTGCACTGAAATCTCACAGTATCAAAACGTGACAATATTAGTAGTGGAGGTGAAAAGCTATCTTGTGATATCAGATATAATCAGAATTCAAAATTAGTGTAGAAGAGGTTCCCTCCACTTTTAAATCGGTTGTGTGGCCACATTTTGGGTACCCGGTGTAAAAAAAATGACAACAGAGTGACAGACCAAGAACAGTATGTAAGCACTGTATGAAAATAGTGCCTTACTCCGCGGCGAACATGAGCACTATGCAAAGACACCTGCAGAACCACCAGTTCTCTTCAAAAATCAACCGTGCCCGTGAAAAAAAACACTGAAAGACAACGCTGACAAATTCCTTTGCATCTCAATTTCCACAGCCAAGTGCTACAGCCATGGCGTTGACATCGTCGTTTGCACTGCAGCCGATACGAGGCCATTTTCTGTGGTGGAAAAACAGCGAAACCTCCACACATTAGACCCGAAGTACATCATCCATTCACGCACACATTTCATTCGCACAGTGGACCCGAACCTCTTCAGAGATTAGCATACCTTTCCATCCCTGCTATGTCTGTTCTCAGTGAGCATGTCTTTTCAACTGCAGGAGACATAGTTAGTGCCCAAAGGTCTCAACTGCCGCCAGAAAACGTAGACATTCATACATTCTTGAGAAAAGAATATGACCATATCTTAGGCTGGACAGTGTAGCTATAGCCTGCTCTCTGTAACAAGCTTTAAGAGAAATTTGGTATTTAAGTACTGACAGAGTACTACTTTGATTATGGTTTGTGCTCATTGTTTGGACTTCTAAAATGAGACTAAGAAAATCTTGTGGGAAAGGGGCTTCTGTTGGTGCGGACTTTGACGTTATTAACTTTCACAATCTTTTACATTCATAAGAACGTATACAATAGTACTATATACACTTTACTTTTCCATGTCGTTTCCAGTTACCAGATTCCAGTTTAATTTATTCTTCATTCTCTCCACCTCCACCTCTCTTGTTCAGTTTGAACACAATGAAAATGATTATTAAATACAGAGTTGCTAAATATAGTAAAACTACAGTTTCACATCAGTCAAACACAAACACATGCAAACACTGACACACCATAGGCCCTCGTGTTTCAACAACGACTGAGATTTGCCTTTTGTGTAATATCACAGCAAACAGAGTGGGAGGGTGTGTCTCAACATGAGCAGTGTAGTTAGGAGGAATTTGAAAAATCACAGGTACACAGGAGGGGAGCCAACATAATTACAGTTATGATGCAGTACAGGATGATCCAAAGGGCTCAGGTCAGTTTGTCATGATTACAGAGATGGATGGTAACACACACACACACACACATTGTACAAAATACTTAAGACAAGTGCGTCCTGTGGATCATGCCATGCACGAACATCCTCCTTACTCTGATGTCCCCATGTCAAATAAAAAACAGATTGTAAACTGCAAAGGTGCAGTGTTGGCGGCGTTTGTAAAGGATTGTTGTCATAGAGACAAGACGCACATGCAGCTTTTTATCTCTCAAAGCACAAACACTTCATCCCAGCACTCCTGAGCTCAAAGGCTATGTGGACACAGGCCCTTAACAGGTGAACGCAGAGCCTTCATGGATGGCATGTAATATCATCTAATATTTTGTTCACTAAAAGGAACATTTACTGGTGTCATAGGTCTTGGGATGATATACATTGTTTACTTTGCACACTATGGGTGTGAGAAAAGTGTTTTTTCTTCTCTCAATGTGTGGGAGACAGGGCTGGAATAGAATGACTCGCATTAAAAGGTATTCAAATAAACAGTAAGTAACGTCCAATTGATTTCTAGAATATTAAAGAGTGATATTCTTTCGTCTTTTCTAATGTTATAATGTGGTAACAAAAAGAAATGAACAACACAACATCCCCAAACGCAGAGAGTTCCCCTCCTTCTGGCCTGAGGATGTGTGAGAGCAGTTGAAATGGGATTACCAGATATCTGGTATTATCTGTTTAATCTGAGTGAGGGTGTGTTTGTGAGAGTGTAGAATAGAACAGGATTAGAGACTGAGCTAGTCAGCAGCACTGTGGTAAGTAAGCATGAACAAGCAGTTCTGTCCTCGGCTGACACTTAATTCATCCCGTCAGACTCGAATGGGGGACGAAGACAGTAAAATGTGAGTAAAATGGATTTCAACAGTCCTTCCGGCATCCTTTTTACTATATTACCCAAGATAAATCACTCAAAAAGCACAAGAATTAACTAACGTCCATTATGTTGGTTAAATCCCACGCACATTTTCCAGTGTATGTTTATTTTAAGACTCTGGATTAACAGAGACTAAACAGATGCATGATAAAAACAGATAAATGCGTAAATGTTTCAACAAGCTTGAAGCATCCATCCATTATCTGAAACTGCTTAATGGCAAACTGAAAAAGATGTACTTTACAACATCTGAAAACTTCACAGCTCTCTCTAACACTGCATGTACAAAAATGGCAGTAATGCTGGCCTGGATTTCATCTCATTTCCAGGCTGGTTTCCAGTCCCAAAGCAGTCAAGGCTGTAATACTGAAGAGAAGCAGGAGTCAGTCACTCAGAACGTTTACTCCCAGCAAGGCGGGGCAACCTCTGCCACTGGGCTAGCTTCGGGATGTGGGAAAGAGTTGCATGGAAAAGCTAAAGCAGCTGCCCACAGCAGCGGGCTAAAACTAACCAGGCACACACATACTGCTGTACAGCCTGCAAGACTGTGTGCCATCAACACACAGGTAACACAGAGTCTGAATCACTGCCAGACACACAGCCTCATCAATTCCATTCTACCAGACCCTCTTCTCACTTTATGAAGTGTTCCTGCATCATTTCCAACACTCTCTGCACCTCGCTGCCATCTGAGACACCTTTCAAACACTGACGCTTCGGGCTGACCCAACCTACAATCCCAAAGCATCGGTATTTGATGAGTTCGGAATGAGACTCAAAAATCAACTCTCCTCTCATCATTTATTTACAGTATATCTCTGTGTCTCCTGCTGTCTGTGTAGGAAAGCTTAGATTAATAGCCATTCACATCCAGTGTCTCCGAAACATTCCCATCTAGATGTCTGACTCAACTTCCCATGAACTCAATCAGTGGTAGTCATCTTCCAAACAACCCACCACACATACCACTGACATTACCAACAGAGGCTCATTTTACTCACCAATAATATATAATAATCACGTAACCTTATCTTTGATTTATCAGAATTTCATTCCTGAGTTTTCTCTCACAGGAAATAGTGAATCAGTAGATGGGTCGTTTGCGTCATCCACCTCTGATGGGAGATTTGCCATGACCACTGCAAGGGAAGAATTTAGTGTAATACAGTGTCTCCTGTGTCACTGTAGCTGTGGTGGCAGGAGTCATTTTTGGTATTCATTCCCAATTCATCACTGTTGATCTTTTTTAGTTCTAGTGCTTTAAGTGGTTGCAGCACTTATATTGTTAATCATGATTAACAGGCTCATTTTTTGTTTTTCTATCTAGATTATAATGTTCAATTTCCCCTTTTATCTAGCTGTAGTGGTAATTTTCTTACAGTGGTGGTTCACCACTCCTGAATTAGGGACGGCAGTGGCTCAGTATTTATAGGCACTATACTTGGGGACCAGAGAGGGGGAAACGGAGGGTGGCCGGCTCAAGACCCTCTTGGACCAGTCAATATGGAGTTCAACTCCTAGGCACTGCTGGGGTGCCCTAAAGCAAAACACTGTACCCCTAACAGCTCGGTGCACCTGATTGTAGCGCAACCCCCTTGTTCTGACACCTCTCCACATATTCATGAAAGTGTTTAGGTTGTTTGTGTAAGTGTTTGTGCATGGGTGTGTTTGGCTCGAAAGCTTGAAACGGCTGTTGCATTAGGACCTTATCAGTCCTGTTCCTGGCTTAGTCTAGTGTGATATCCGTGATAGCCCTGATCATATCTTAATGCTTGGGTTCACACTGTAGTCATACATGCCAGGCTTTAAACTGGGCATGTCTAGCTTAATGTGTATGACAAGGAACAGCTGCATAACCCATTACTGTCCTTGAACATTAAGTTGTTATAAGTTAGTTGGTCCATATCAGTATTTCTAAACAGGGGTGCAACTGCCTACAAGGGGGCGTTTGGAGAAGGTCAGGGGGTGCTGGAACTATTACAGTTGGCAAGTTTGTTGAAACTTCCATCTTATTTTCCTTCCCCTCCACACACTGGCTAAGACCTGGAGCTGGTCCCGCAGCGCAAATGCTGCCCACTGCTCCCTCGGGATGGGTTAAATGCAGAATACCATTTTCACTATATTGTACATTATATGAAATGAGATCAAATAAAAATTCCTTTTCATCTCCAACTTTCACTCCAGAACAGAGATCTCTCCTCCTCATGACGCTGTCAACAGTGCCCTGTGTGCAGGACAGGGCAGCTCTCTCAGCCTGCACGACAGAACCTTGCTCTGATGACAGTGCCCCCAAAAGTCTGATTAAACTTAACTACAGCCAATGAGGACACTGCTCGTTGTCACTGTTGTGGGAGGAAACATAAGAAATGTTTCCTAACATCTAGCAAGGTGTTTTAGCTAGGTTTTTCTCTTGCGCACAGGCAAAGAAATGCCCAGACTGCAGAGCTCATAGTTCATCTCTCCTTTCCTAATCCACCTTGGGTGTGTTACATCGTTACCAATACAAACATGAGTTAATGATTAAGAGTTACCATGGGCCTGCTGATCATTCAGTTTCAAAATATTGTATGTTCATACACTCAGCCAATGGGAAGTTCACTGTCTCAGTTTCAGAGCACTCAGAGCATCGTCTGTAAGGAAGATTTTGGTCTTTCAAATAGTAAAAACAAATACAATTTAAAAAGTTAATTAAAAAAAAAGGCAAATATTTTTCTACACAGCTAGAAACAACCAGCAATTAAAAGAAAACGCAATTTAAAATGTAAAATGAAAATGTAGGCCAAACAAATGAAATGGAAATACTCAAACCGAAAGCATTTGTAAAGATTGATTTGTAAATCAAATAAGACAAAATAAGACATGGGAAACTCAAAATCAGGGATAGTTAATGGAATTTGCTTAATCAACTAAGGGGGAATAATCAGTAGATCTCAGCAATGCATATTTTTGAGGCTGCAGCTGTCATTACAATAAGTAAAATCAATTTCAAAGGAATCTATGAATGTTACTTGAGGTTATAAAAACTCAAGTCATTCCTGTCCAGTTAACTCAAATGTGTTATGTTGACAGGCTTTTTATGCTCTCCAATGATATGATGCAGAATAATAAGAACATACATAAGGAAAAAATCAGATAAAGAAAATAATAATCTAATATGATATATAATATTAATAGCCAGAGTAATAATCATAATAATAATCATAATTATAAACAGATCAATCATCATCATTCAGGAAAGACAATGAGCCTACATTTTATTTGATGGGGGGCAGTTAGGGACCTGGATAATGGATAGGGTGGTGCTGGCCCAAAATAAAATTAAGAAGCACTGGTTTATATGAACCTCACGGTTTTCTCCTGTCCTTCAGTGCACTCCCACTTTTTCCATTAAAACCAATTTACAGTATATTGCATCTTCAAGAAATAGAACATATGTTTGTTCACTTTCATGCTGACGGTTAAATGAGAAGATTAATAACACTCATGTCTATGCTAAATATGAAGCTACAGCGAAACGCAGGTTAGATTAGCTTACTTTAGCATTAAGCTAGGAATGCGAGGGGAAAGAGCCAGCTTGACTGTGACCAATGACAATGAAAACCAGCCTACCAACACCTCTTAAATGCACCAATAAAGACATTATCTTGTTCATTAAAGCTGTTCAAAAACCAAGCTAAGCTAAGTGCAAAGCATTTTCTCGATTAACTATTGAATTCACAACTTTATATAATTTCCACATTATGTTCTCAACATGACTAAAAACAAGACTAAGAAGACTAAGAAGACTGGCCTCCTTGACTGGCAAAGCATTCTTTTCTGCCAGGTGGGATTTGTGGATAATCATTAGCAGGTAGAGAATGCTGTTTTTCCAGAGTGACCTAAAACTAAACCGATGGATGGTTTCGCTTTAGTGGATGGTAAAGGGTTATCAAATTCCTGATCTTTGAAAAACTACACATACTGTATGAGGGTTGTGTGATGTCTATCAAACTGGCACATGACAATGAAATATCACGATAAACACTAGCCCTTTTCACAAAGAGACGCCACATTACCGCCGCAACCAAAGCTCGCCTTTTCTCTGCCATTGTTTGTTCACACTGAACCAAGCAGCGGAACCAAAAGAGGCCTAACAGTACACATCATGACGCTTTTTCAATGTGTTTCCTCCAGTTTCCACCTGTTGATCTAAACATGTATCCGCCATCTGTTTATAATCATATGGATGCAGTTATAATGTGTTGTGATTGAGAACCTGAACCACCATGCATTGTGGAAAGTTATGTCTTTTGCTCTATATGACATAATTACGCAATTGCCTTCAGTAAACAGCGGACCCTGTCTGACTCTCTCACTCGCACGGAGGGATGCTGTTTTTGGGGGAAAGTTCATTCATGTCTCAGTCGGGAGGGCTGACCTTCGCAGGGATTTTTTCCAAGACAGTAACTACAACAACACAATAATGGAAGGAGACAACGACATGGTGAGTTAGAGTTTTTGCTCTGAATCCCATCACATAATCATCGCCATTCTGCGGGAGCTGCCTGGCTCTGCTGCTGGGGACAGACGCTATTTTTTAGTCAGAAATGTGACGAAGAGTCGGTAGGACAGACAGGATGACAGACACTTTTTTTCCCCTCATATAAGTCGCCAAAAACACTACCAATTACCATATTTCTGTTGTTTGGTCCTGTAATGCTGCTTTGTGGGTTGAAGTGTTGTATTTGATGAGTGTAGGAACTGTATAGCTGTCTGACTGTAAACTCATCAGACTGAAACACCCCTGATCCATGCATTTTAACTTGGCAAGTGTCAATTTCTGAATTTTTTAGTGCGTCACTGGCGGAAGCCTTTAAATCCCAATGCTACTCGGCCATCAGCAGTGGACAATGGCATCACCCATCAGCCCATCCCGAACAGGTCCACATGCAGAAATCCACATAACTTTGTACAGGAAGGCCAACCAACAAATAGGACTGCCAATTGTGCTGGTCACCAAGCCAGACATACCACTTCCAGGAACTGACTCCTAGTCTCTGTGGTGGTGGCCGAATGTTTTGCCCCCTTCTTTCATTTGTGTTGTGTAAACGTCCTTCAGGACATCCAAAAGTTTGAGATGACACACAAGGTTAAATGGAAATACATTCCCAACTGAGCATTTCCTATAACATAGTTCAAGTACATGGGCTAGTGTGAGTGCATAGCATGCATGACTGTTTTTCCTGTTGCAGAGGTGATGGTGGAGGTCTGGCTAACAGCCAGGTTGTCAGGTGTATCCTATTGGTTACTCCCAGGATCCACACAACATGTAGGAAATCAGGAAAACCTTGACCCTTTCAACAGATCAAATCCTCCAGAACATAAAGTACTGGTTCTCAATGTCGGTCTATAAGAAGGTTCTTGGGATACTCTAGTACATTCAGTTAAATGAAATTTCTGGTTAACTACTTCAATAGGTGCATACTGCTGTGTGAATCTGCAATGAACTAATCTACTATTTACCATATGAAATTCAGTGAGACTGGAATTTTATCAAATAAATAGTCAAAACTGCAAGCCAGGGACAAGAAACCTGAAAAGCTCCTCGAATAAAGTTAAAGGTGTGCAAAAGACACCCATTAGGCTTTGTGCTTGATTATTCTTATATTATCTTAATCGTGTAAAACACATACAAAACCATTCCGCAGCATTTGTTTTCACTTACATAAGTATATAAAAACCAAAGGGAAAATGCCTAACCCTGCAAAAACAGGCCGACATTTGGGGTAAAAACTCATTTTAACCCCACACCACAACTCTGTCACAGCCACAAACCAGAAATATCACCAGAAACCCAGCCCATCAAGATTAAAAAGGCTTGAGGCAAAGCACAGAGGGAAAAATCTGCCTTAAAGCATCTGTGCCACACCAGTCCAGTGGAAAATGCAGCTAAATAAATCTCACCGGAAAGTGTAGCGCAGGAGGAACTGCTTTGGAAAAATATATTGACAACAACACATTGATGTGTGTTCTGTGCCAAGTTGGATAATGGTCCAGACATATGCTGAATACTGTGCATTCGTTTCTCCTCAGAGCCACCAATGTAAAATAAGAACAATACGTTAAATGAACACAGCTGCAGTGCCGCTTCAAAGCCAATCATCTCCAATAACGAGCTGTCATTTAAAGGAGCTTACATCAAACTTACAGCAGAGTGACTTAGCGGCAGCTGCAGGCAGCCATTGAATGCTTGGAGGTCCTGCCCTCCAGGCGACCTTGAAGCAACAGGTCAGCTGCTCTAAGCAGCTTGACCCCTGACGAATATACTGCCCATGCTGACTCATTTCTCCACACTTCTTTCTTCAGGTTTCAGTCTCCATGGGCATCTTCCTGATGTACAGCACAAGGCTATTTTGTCTTTCCATCCCTGCTGGGTGTGTAATCTCAGGCTGGAGATCAGCAGATTATAAGGCCAAAAGAGACACTCTCCAATTACAACAGCTGAACACCAATTTAAAGTGGGAAAACCAGGATGAAGAAATAATTTCAATTACCAATCCTACATCTGCAAATCTGCATATTAATATTTTATAATCATGGCAGTATTTTCACTGAAAGATTCAATAAGTAGGCGCGGCTTCATGTCTGATTATGTCATCTGTTTTTAATGGGTATGAGCAGGTTGCCTCCTATGCCAGGTGCTTCCTTTGTGTTTACATAAACCACACACACATTCACAGATGGGCAGGCATGTTGGCAAAGCTCTCACGGCAGAGCCACTTTCTCAACTAGACAGACAGCTGAAAAATATTCACAGCAACAAAATACATAGAAGAAGACAATTCTATCAAACTGAAACCACCACCGGTAATTTGTAATTTTAGGGAACCGAGATCACATGTTGTAGGCTGATATCCGTATGCTGGAGGATGGTTAGCAACCAAGCATTCACCACGACACTGATAATGGCTTAACGTCCCACACAGAAGCAAGGCGCTGTCTGCCGACACGGGTACATCTTTTACGTTCACAGCAGTTTTGAGCTCACAGGTGTGAAAGGCTGCGAGAGTGGCTGCCACAGGGTCAACTATCTTAATCTGTGTCTGTCTGTCGTCTAAAAAAAGACAACCCCAACCTGCAGGATTTCAAGTTGTAGGCTGCGAGCCAAATCAGTACGTGGCTCCAAGTCACAACACTGCCGTCAAGGAACGTCAGTTAGCCAACTGTCCGCCGAGTTCCGTTAACTGAAAGAAAGTGAAGTCGAACCAAGCTGAATTAAAACAATGTACCTCGATGGGGGTTTTTTTTCTAAGCTTAAAGTGACTGGCCAAGAAGCATCCCGACCAGAACAAATGATGAAAAACCATAGCAGGAACTTCCCACACACTTACACTAACCTCTGAACTTAGCTGTGTTAACTGTGGCACCACGGCTCAACGTGCTGTCACTGGGAATCTACACAGGACGAGTCGAGCGTGAACGCTTCACATGTCAAAGTAACACAAAACCGACATGTTGCACACACGCCGCACTGAGCGGTGCCTCCAACTGATGTGTCAAAAGATTTTAAGCCGGGTTCCGCCGAGTAAATGAGTCTCCAACAGGTCGTACAGCGTTCAATTGCGACTCTTTTTGAGTTTTGTCCACATGGCACGCGTCAGGGCTTTCCGCCCACTCACCCTGGATATGTCACGAATTGCAGTACAGAAACTTTCCAAATGTCACGACTGTATCAGCTACTGTAACCAACACACCAGAACGGACATTACAAGTAACGCTAGCGTAAACCAAAGTTAGCTCAACCGCCCGCAACGTTTCAGTTACGCCGAAAAGCAGACAGCTGCTGTGCTCGCACCGGGCACGAATCCTACCTTCAAACAGCCAAGTCAGAAAACGGCGTCGACCTTTTCTCTCTTCTTTTACGTGTTTATCGTCCAGACGGAGTAACGTTGCTGGGGATATCTGGTCCAGTCCCTCCTCGGTAAGCCTGTCAGCCCAGCAGTCAGTCAAATAGTCAGTCAGTCGGCGGTTGGTGTGCGCCACTAGGCATCCACAGTACAGTGAGCGTGGAAGTCGTGCCGGGTTTGTCCTGACCCTCCCACCACTCCCAGTCCACGCCGGCGCTCCCACAGCGGACGGTGCTACAGCTGGAGCTTCTCCCGGTCACACTGCAACCTCAGCACACAGCTGAACCTCCTCTGGTGGTGGTTAACACTTTTGTCATATTAAATATATGAGTGGTGAAATGATAAATGACGCCGTTGATATGAGAAAAAAAAAACTGACAGTTCGCGCTTTAGTCGGGACTCACTTCCCCTAAAACCCCTATGGGAGTGGTGTGGCAATTCCCCCCCCTTCCTTTTCTGTCACTGAAGGCTAGCCCAGCCTTGTTATACCAGGAAGTCCACCAGCAACCCATCCCACAGCCTCCTGCCTCACTGATATGGTTTATTCTAGCCGAGCACTGTGTCGTCATTGTTTTCTCTACTAACTAACCTAGAGGGCAAATAGTCGAGATACACCGAAGGCGCCTCTGGTGCTAATGTGGAATAATATACACACACCTTTCACGAGTGGAGGAAAATAACAAAGCTACTCATCACGATAACCCAAATGCAATCAAACGTGTAGACATTCACTTTTAGACTTGAGTTAAAGTCAAATAAAATCAATAAAAATCTTCAAATATTGTACTAAAACAAACTTCAACTTTTACACCTGACTGCTACCTCTGAGGGATCAACACCAGCATGGGAATGGTGTGCCAAATGTAAACAAATATATGTATATATTATATACAATTAAAAATAAGCAGTTATTTGCATTTTGGCGCTGAGTCGGTTCTCTTCCTTGCAGGGTGTTGCCAGTGTAATTCAGCTGCAGATGACACCACAGGGGCTTTATTAAATGCCAGCGTTGCATCAAACCCGCTCTCATAACTCCTGACATCAGTCTCGAGGAGCGCTCGTGCCCTCTGCCGTCACTGAGGCCGCCACTGCACCTCCACACACGCACACACACACACACACCTCCTGTCTGAAGGAGTCCACCCTGCTCCCTCATACACAAAAGACAGTTATGGCCTGAGTAATGTGAGGGTGATACCAGGGTTTGCTACTTTTGGCTATAAAGTTGTTGTTTTTTTTTATCGTTAATGGATTCACACTTTACTGTTATATAGAAAAAAGAGCTCTCTAGAACGTAATGGAGTCAGAGGAGTAAATTCAGCTCTCCCTAATCCCACAGGCTAAGGTGGCAGGGAGCCTATGCCTCATCTTTCTTATTCAAAATCTTTTTTATTATTATTTGAGCCATTATTTTTTCCTTTTACAGTTCAACTATGTTTTTTCTATATATTTCATTTCCCAACCCGAAAATCTATTTGATCGTTTATTCGTTTTAGTTTTGCTGACCTAGAAGAAGTCACGCATGTGTACAGTTTCACAAACCTTTTGCTAAACCTGACGCTAAAAATACTGAGATTGTGTCCTACTGCACAAGGCGCGCGAGAAAAGGAAGAATATGCTCCACATTAACCTCCTCATTATGTCAGATATTATCTCAGTTATGCAACTGTGTGCTGTGCCCCTGTGAAGGTGACCTCAACCTCAGCTGCTCAGCCGGCTGTCAATGCCAGAGCTGGACTGCAATATGGCTGCACTGCCAGAGGGGGGGGTGATCGATTCAGTGTCCAACAACCCACACTGAAGGGCATTCTCTGACACACACACACACACACACACACACACACACACACACACACAGGTTGTATCCTGTTGACAATGCAATGTTAGACAGACTGGCTGTACTGAACGGAAAGGCCGGTCCTGGCACTGAGCCCCTCATCTCCCACCTACAACCCTTCCCAAAACTGGCCACATCGAGTCATTGTCCCAAGAAAAGAAGGTTGTAAACGTTGTAAACCAAATGACGCGCGTAGTTTACAGGTTACAGGGTCTCGGTTCATAGCTTAATAAACAATGGATAATCCCAACACACACACCTTTCACACACATCCAGCGTGATTTGACCTTAGGGGAATGTAGGAAGGGGAAAATATGAAGCCGTGTACTGGAATGTCTTTGTCGTTTCCTCCCATCCAGGCTACAGTACATTCCTCACCTCCCCAATCATCAGTGACCAGCACACAGCGGGCTGCATTAAACACACCGCACATTCTTCACAGTATACATCCTAATCTAATGCCAGCCCACGCTCTGCTGTACCAAATGGTGCCTTATACCACGGGGAGACTGATTTTAAGAAAGCCCACTCCCTTCATTCCTTAGATACTATATTTAGAGATATCAGACATCCCGCTCAGGGTGGGAAGCTCAGATGTCGTACAGCAGGTTGCGAGTCCCATAATCATAGAGAATCTGACAAATTGTGATCATTTCACTCCTTCCTGATTGATCAGCAACTGATAAAGGTAATTGATGGTGAAACTCTGGAGTGACACTGAGTCATATTTCACAGTAAAAAAAAAAAAGAAAAGAAAAGAACACACTTGATAACCTGTTATCTTCTGTTAGTTAACAGCTAAAGTCATCATTCAACCACTTCCCGGTTCACATTACTGTTTGATAAGTGCTACGCGATACAAAATGAAAGGTGTAAATTAATTGTAGAATATCGATGCTCATCTTGGACTTTATTATTTGCGCCTTGAAGTGAAACACACCGGACGTGATTAAATGGTAACGTTAGCTAGGAAGTAGCTGAATGCTAATGGTAGCTTATGGTGTGATGTAGGAGAAATAAAATGGAAGCTATTGCACTTGCATAAAGATGGGCGACTCAACAACAGGCAGATTACTAAAAACAGAATGGTCCAAATCAAAGCAGCAGAGCCTGAGACATCCTGACTTTTATCCCTAGTATAATTCAAGCCTCAAAACCACTGCCTCCTGTATTTCCCATAATCCAGCCCCATGTGCCCGGTAAATGAGCACGTCTTTCAACATTGGCGACCCCAGTGTGTAGGGCTCTCTGTTGTAAATGTGTTGTCTTCGAGCCCAAACCAAGATAACTCTGATGACAGGGTTATTTTCTCAGCAAACCTCCACCAAATACCACAGAGAGCTGCTTTCACAGCTCAAGCAGAACGTATTATACAAAATAAATTGACCATGTGCAAAATTGGCAGAAAGTCATTTATAATAAGATCTTTTACACTGCACATTTCACAGAAGCAAGTGTTCATCTGTGGCGATCCATCTTTTACGAACATTATTTTCTTGCCAGGGAACGCCGAGCGATGCTAACTTCTAGGTTAGCCTACAGGAATACGTCATCCCTGCAGCACTCTATTTGGACATCACCTTGCAGGTAGCAACATTAGCATACATTTGTAGTTGTGTTTCTGGCCACCTCACAAATACAAGTCCAAATATCTTCACTGTGTTTTGTGTAATCTTGTGTTTGTTTTACTTAAAACGGCTGTCAGCTGCTGCTGGAAATGACGCTGTTGAGAGCGTAAGACCGAGCCAAAACAATAATGTCGTAAAGCCTTACAACCTACAAGCATGCTATTTTTTCCCATAATTAAGATGAAAAATATTGTATATATTATAGGGGCTTTAATGCAACAGGCTGTGTGGGTGTATTGGATTCTGGCCTGTTGAGGTTACAGTTGGTGGAGAAATCAGTATGTGTCTTCCTCTATAACATGGATACACCCAATATCTCATCTTTAGAATTAACTCCGTTTTTACAGCATATTTTAGACATTGTCTGCCATCAAACTCAAGCATAACGGCACTAAGAGTATTTCACTGCAACATGAAGGCGTGCGTGTTTGTTCAGTCATTAACGGGAATAAGGAATTTTGCCAGCTAACCACTTAGACCCTGACATGTATTGTATATCTCAACAGACTGCGGGGAGGACAACTTTCATATGGAATTGATTTTTTTTTAAATTATTATTATTCACCGAGGCTTCTTAAATGTTCTGTTCAGCCAGTGTCAGCAGGATTCTTGGCATTTTACTGTACTGAGCTGAGTCTGTTACAGATCTGGCTATATTGTACAGATTTTGACCTCGCATAATCCAATCCTGTCCATATCAATGATGTTCATATCACATTCTGTATTAGTAGTCCACGGAGGATGTATAATTAGCTAAAAGTACTGCTTATTATAAATCTGAGAGAGCACTGCACTGAGGCCAGCAGGGTTTAAACTTATTTACTAAGCACAGCTGCTCTGATTTATCAATGCAATTTACATGACAGATGTATACTTAGAAGCAAATTACACTTCTTCAAATATGTAAATGTTTCTCAGCCTGATCCTTGTGGGAGATGAACCCTTTAACCTCAGCTGTGTCAGCATCAATTTCTACCCACTGAGCTGCATAAAATCCTTTGGAACGAAGGATGAGTGGAAAAATCTGACTCCAGAGCTGACCTCAGACCTGGCTGCAGTGTGTGAACTGACCTTGCAGTTGTGGCAGTAGTTTTCTCCGTTCTTTCCCGGAGGAAGAATGATTTCCCCCGTAGGAATCAGCTGAATCCTCAGTTCCATCATGGTTCACTTTGTCCTTATTCCCTCGTCTCCTTTTCGTCTGTTTTGTTAGGTGTTGTCTTCCCTTCTCAGACTTTGACAGAAGTGCCAGAGGAAAAATATTGCACCGCTCCCCTCACGTCCTTTGGCAAATCCGTAGGTCAGGCAGAAAGAGAATGCGTCTATAAGACTATCCCAAAAAGAAGCCTGAAAAGCAGAAAACTGACTTTAACTCTCGTAAGAAATACAGCTTGTACGAATGGACCTCTCCCACATGCACATGAAGAGAAATGCCTCATCTTTCAAGTGGGAGCTCTTACCTGACAGATAAATTTTACTTCATGACACGAAGATCAAAAGGGGGGAAAACAAACACTGGCGCAGAGAGGTGGAGTTGGCGTGTTACCTGTTGCGGAGCGGAGAGTCGCAGTGAGGCCGCCTTCCCCTCACTGCAGCCAGAGGATGTTGCCTCTCTAGTTGAGGGATCATGGGGAGGATATGGAGCTCAGCCTGTCCTGAGATGGATGTCACATGCAGAGGATATGTGTCTTTTGTCTTATCGGTGTGTGTGTGTGTGTGTGTGTGTGTGAAAAGATAAAAGTGTGTGTGTAGTCATTGGGGATGGTAAACACATTTGTCTCTTGAATGAAAATATTATATAATGCTGTATGTGTAAATTCTTAGAAGGTGAATTGATTTTCTTATTAATAATAAATAATTAATAGAGGGAGTAGTCTAGTTTGCTGGTTCCCAACCATTTCTTTTCTGATGAGCTCTGTCTTTTCAAGTACCTTAATCGACACCAACTGACATGTTCTGATGTGTTATTGAGGCTATTTGTTAAACTGGAATTTAATTCTATAAATTCTATAAAAATGTATATTGTTACAATATGTGTTTGATTTAACAAACTTGTTTGTTTTTAGGTGATGGTCGTTTTAGTCATGTTTCCATTTGTACGACTTAGAGTTGCAGACTGTGTACAGTTGAACATTGTTTTTAGCTCGCTAGCCAATACATGTATTCATTCATTGCTTTTAGCTAAGGCTGTTTAACTACTTAATGCTATTACTACATTAGCGAAGTAGTTTGAATATTTATCCATTAGTTTGAGCTATTACACATATTTCTCCATTACAGTTCAACTATTAAGGACCTGAACACAAAATGGTGCAAGGACTCCCTTGAAATGCAAGCATTTGTTCTCTAAGATGAATTGCCTTTTCTGAGGGCTTTCACATCCTCAAAAACTCAGAAAGCTTTGCACAAAATTCTAACGTGAAACCGTGAAATTTACGAGGTTTTTTTGGTAAACGATGTGTATCGCACAGAGAACTAAAGTTTCTTGTCTCTAAGTCTGCTAGTGCTAATTTTTGGTGATGTGCTTGTGTTGTACTTTTACATCCTCCTAGAGCTTTCACCTGACGGACTTCAAATTTTGCGTGGGCAACCTTAACACCTTTGCAGTTAAATGTTATCAAATACTTGAGCTTTCATTGAAGGGCGTGGCTGTGGTAGGGTTGCAATTCCGATAACAGGAAGTTGCTGTAATTCTACTGTGCATGGTCAAATCTGCCGCAAACGTTTGATGAGAGTCCTGGCCTGAATACATTTTACGTTCCAATATTCAGTTACAGTCATAGCTCCCCTCCTTCTTCTGGGCAGATGACCAAATCTGCCTCAAACCTAGTCAGAAAACAATTGAGACCTTGATGATGAAGTATTGTGAACATTGTGAGTTTTTGTTCAAGGGTGTGATCATGGCTGCAAGGCGAAGGCCAATGTGGAGATTGCTTCCCCAAACTTCATATGTTAGATTAGAGTCCCTGCCTGGGGACACTGACAAGCCAATACGAGTGGCAACAGGACAGTACATTTTTCTTTTCGTATTACAACATCCCCTGCAGCTTGTTTGACTATATATCACACCTATATCTACAAAAAATCCTATTGGTGCCACTACCTCAACTCAACAGGAGGTCAGCCATTTAAATTTCTTCTACAAATTTGGGGCGATTTGGCACGTGTGTTATTTTAACAAACTCGTCCTACAGCTTTAACCCAACAGACTTCAAAACATGGTCAGAAACCCCGGCGGCACAGTGAAGGTCGATGGCTTTCCATAAGCAGGAAGTTGTTGTAACTCCACTGTATATGGTCAAATCTGGTCAAATGTTGCGAGAAAACCCTTAGCATCACGACGGTGCTATACAGAGGAGATACTGAGTTCTCACTGGACGCTGATGCAGTTGCGGGGAGCGATTCACCGTGAAACAGGAAGTACTTATTAACTTCTGTGTAAATGATCAAATCTTTCCCAAATTTCACAGGTGTGATATGAGTCCCACCCACACCACTTCTACAAACCAATTTGCTGGGTATACTCACTGCGCCACCTACTGGCAACAGGAGGTAACCTTTTCAGTTTATTTTGATCTACCAAAAATGTTCATGGTGCTGTCTTGTCTTGATTTACTTCGACCTAACATGTAATTTATTAAGTGTTCTCTAGTGCCGCATAGTGGACACGGGAATTACTGGTCTGTTTCATCATGTTGTTTCCGCTTGGCTCATATTTAGTAATTGATGGCAATGTTTTAATATAGCATACACGCCTACACAAACACATCCCAGGTTGCTCTGAACAGGGTTTCCTCTTCGACCCGGCATCCTGCCCCAGACATTATCAGTACCCACCCAGTAGATTGTGTGTGTGACGTATGTGTGTGTTAATGTGTGTGTGCGTGGCAGAAGACACTTGCGCTTCCCTTAGGATATACAAGCAAGACTCACGTGTGTGCACGCACTTTCTAGAAAACAAATAATCTACTTGTGCCTTTCAGCAGTGCTCTTCCTGTCCCCAAGGACCAGACTAACCAGGGCCTTGACACTCCACACACACACACACACACACACACACACACACACACACACACACACACACACCATATTGACAGATGGGTAGTTTCCAGAGTTTGGGGGTCGAATGTGACATTGCATATATATATGTTTTTGTAACAGAAAATATAAACAGCTTCACTGTGGAAGATAAACGCCCATCATTTGGATGACCTTCCTGACCCATCGGATGACTCCAGACACCTCCCTGCATTCCTGTTTGCTTACTGTCAGCAGTGTGGGACACATCCAGTTACTTGTGCAATTTTTAGTTAGCATTTCATGCCGTCTCGATACTGCTCGATCATCGTTAACAAAATCATTTTACTTGAAATATGGTATCGTGGTATCTTTGTTGAAATAAATATTACATGAGCAGCAGTGTTTAAAGAAGGGCTCACAGATGTGTGAACTTCAGAATGAATCACAGATTGTAAATGGCGAACAACGTTTGTGTGGAAGAGCATCAGAGGCTGCTGGTGAGAGAGGGGAAGTGACAGTGACACACATCCTTTGACCTCTGACCCCAGCTGGAGGCATTCCTGACAGCCTGGCATCAACAGGAAACCTGTGTCCTTGAGACATACACACACAAACACACACACACACACACACACACACACACACACTACTCAGCCATGCAGCATGGACAGTTCTGCCCATTTCCATTCCATTCCAAGTAAGAACAAAAAGTTTGGAAATGATTGACCTCCAAAATAAATACACTACGGTTGCTTAATGCTGAATAAAAGTGAAATAAAACGACAGAGTGCCGACAAACACACATCATCTGTAGTGAGGTAACGTGGGAGGAATATCTTTAATGGTTCCTGCAGAGTAAGATTTTGAGAGTTTACAAAAACAATTCATTCTAGTAGCTTCTTGGCTGCACAAATGATATTTAAGGACATTCGTGTTAATATTTTGTTTAATAGTTTATAGGTATGGAGATGAATACTACCAACCTGATGCCAAAAGCAATCTGAATGCTGACTGAGTGTCTTTGGAAAGACAGTGCTCCTCTACTTATGTAATTCATGTCACAGGTGAGTTGTAAAAGCTCTGGTTTTCCTACGTTCCTGCCCATCTCGTCACATCTGTCATCATACTAACACTGTGGAGATTACACTTCCTTTCTCCTGCATTCTACTGCCCTTGAGAAACCTCTCAGGGGTTACAGTAGTGGATGACAGGAATCCTCTAAAAGCAATCCTCTATTCACTTTCCATGTATAGAGTGTGTGTGCTGTGTGTGTGTGTCACCATGTGTTTCCTTTGCTTTAACGGACTGAAGGTGAGTCATGATGAGGCAGAGAGACTCTGGAAACAACCTGGCAGGGTCAACACACACAGACACACACACGCACACTACCAACTACTGTGATAACAACAATAATCTATTGACAATAAACAACCGTTTTAATTTCATAATAATCATAATCAATATTATGATCATTATAATCTCCCAGTATACCATGGCTGGGTTTCTAGAATTTAATAAGATTGTAGTTTATTTTATAGTCCTCCTCCAACAAGCCTGTGTTGCTCAATATGTTTAATCTCTAAACCTCGGGTATTATAACCAGCTGTTCAATATTTTTACAAATATTTTATTGTCATTAAAAAAGTTCTGTAATTGGTTACGATGGCTGTGGGCAGGGGTATTGTATTCAATTCTAGGTTGATAACAATAGATAATATTTGTTTTTTATTCAATTCAATTTTAAGCAATTAAGCAATATTCCCAATAACTCAAAAAATGAGTAGTCAATTTGAATTTGAATTGGAAAAATGTATTTAAGCAGTTTTATGAAATATGTACAGGTTGCAAAATTGATTTTAATATCAGTCACTCCACAGTTTCAGGTTGTAACATGTCTAAAATATAAATACCTAATGAAAAAAACTAGTCAAAAACTAATAAAGAAAAAGACAAGTTATCATCCACGTTATTGTGACTTTTCTTTTTGTTTTGAAATAATTATTATCTTTTATCACACTACATGAAAAGAGATGGGAAACTCTCTTCCTATTTCTGATATTTGTCATGCTGCAGGCAAACACGTTTCCAGTGTCCATTAGCATGTAAGGCAATGGTCACATTTTACTTGACCAACTCCAGATTCTAAGCCAGTGCCTCGGTCAGGGGCACTGACTGGATTAATAACCTAAGTTACATGTTTTGATGATGGAGGAAACCTGAAAATCTCCATCGGAAACCGAAGCAAGCATGGGGAAATCATGCAAACTCACTCAAGACGGGCCCTGCCCGAGTCAGGATTTGAACCCATGACTGTCTCCACCGTTCTGCTGAGCTAGCTAATCTAGTTTATGTAGACCTTCAGATTTAAAAAAATATAAGTGATACTTGAAACCAGTATCACCAGCCATGTCTTGACCCATTAGCCATTTCTATTGTAATTTCAATTTACAAAACAGGAGGGATAAGCCAAAAATTGCGTCTCAAGTTGCAAAACGGACAGTAAATAATGACTGCTGGTTACTGGAATAACAATTGTTTGGATTCCTAGACACTTGATCTCAGATAGAAATGTTAATTTTTACCTTAAAAAAAAACACTTTGCTGTCAACTTTCTCTTGAGGTTTCGAACGCGGCTACTTCTTTGCCAACAAAGAGACAAGCTAACAAAGCATGTGCAGAGTGCATGAAATCACTGTGGCTTGTCTCAGATTGGAGGGATTCAGGGTGCTCATCCTGTGTTACAGCTGTACCTGGTCTCTCCTGGGACATACACGGTAAGGATGTTCTGCAGTAGGAAGACGTTACGCATAAAGACCACGGAGTCGCTCGACTACATTGAGAAAAATGCGACTAACGTAGGCTACAATTTGATCAGAGAAAAATGTGGATTTTGAGTCCGATGTAACAACTGCAAAAATGAATAAGAAAGGAAGCCGTCAACAGTTAGCTAAAATGAATGGATAGATAGTTGAAATACATAACTATGGATACATGGTTAAAATAGTTTGCTAAAATGGTTGAAAAGTAATGAATAGTTCAAATAAATAGCTAAAAGTAAAGGTTAAACAAACAATTAGCTATAGGGAGCTCAATGAATACTCTGCAGTTAAGTTGTCTGAAAACTGTATTACCCTCTATCCACTTTTATATAACCAACAGTGTTTAATATAATGTTGGGTGGTGGCGAGCACTAAAGGTAATTTGACAGGCCTGTGGGCTTCATCAGGCAAAACATGTTTGGAACCAGAAGCACGGTCAAAAACAACGGCATTTCAGGACGCGGACTGTGGGCGTGTGCTCATCGTGCACACGACACACTGAAACCCACTTAAATGCATGTTTGAAGGGCGTAGGGCCGGACGGAGCAAGCTGCAGTTCACAGGTTCACCCCGCTGTATATTTGTGGTACAGTCCTGTAACCAGATCCCACATGGAGGCTGAGCTCAGACCCGCTCCGACCAGGGCTGAGTAAATCTCACAAGTGTTCCCTGAAAATAACCCTGGCTATTTATAACTCCTGTCTCTGCAGCAGAAGAGGAAGTTCATAATATTTCATTGACGTTTGTTCCCCGGGTCGTACTCTGTGGGCAGTAATCTTGCTACGACAACAGAACGCGGTGGCAGTTTCCACAGGAAGACGGAGGAAGCTCGAGGACGCCGATTAGGCTGCAGATGAGTGAGAGAGCAGGGCCTTCAAACATAATGAGAGAACAGTTAGGCTGTTGCAGCTTGTTATGTTCCCTCGCAACACACACAACACACACACACACACACACACACCGCCTTATCCTGTGGAAATATGGACATTATTTTAGAGCGAGAGATGTATTTCATATTAGCTGGAACTTGCTGCCCTCTTGAGGTTTCATGTTACAACAGGTTGCTGAGTGGCAGAGAAACCTTAAGACGCCATGCCATCCCGATCCGTCAACGAATCCCCCATCGGTTCATGAGGGTCTGTTAGTGCGACAGCTTTATAGTTGAACATCGCTGACCGAGAACAAGTCCTGCAGACTGACCCCGCTGACCCAATAATCTCATTTGAATATACTGAAGTGTGCACAAGTCTCGCAGAGGAGCTTCGTATTGCCCACAATATGTCTTGTATTAGGTTTTCTAAAGCGCTGGTTGGCAAACTTTTTTTGTCCCCTGCACCCTGTCAGATAAACCAAGCACGAGCAGTGAATGACGATTTCCACAAAGCATGGATGGAGGATGGACCTCGGCCCAGAATAGACCCGTTATTTCAAATGATTTGCTGTGTTTGGGATCCACTTTGGAGTACGGTTGGTTTGGTTCTGTTCTACATTGTAGTGACAGATCTGTTACCTGTTACCGTCATATATAGCATATAGCTGTCTATTTTAACCATTCATTCATTGCGTTTGACTAAAGACTCCAATCATTTATCCACAACTTTATGCTTTTTCACATTTGATTCAATACCTTTAGCTAGTCATATCAATATATTTGAGCTATTTGAACTGTTATTAACTAATTGTTATTATTTCAACCATCCACTTTCAGGTTACCACCTCAACCATGCATCCATTTACCCAGTTGAACTGTTTATCCATTACTTTTAGCTACCATTCAGCCATGACATTTGGCTAACAAAGTCAGCCATTTACCCACTACAAGCTTTTTCAGAATGCCTGGTTAACAATTTCAGTTCATCCATTACATGTACATATTTGAACTGTTTATTTATTACCTTTAGACATTTCAACCATCTATCAATAACATTTAGCTTACTTTAAACATCCCCACCTGCTAACTTGTTGTCTGCTGACTCACAACTGCAACGAGTCATGTTCAGGAGTTGGAACTGAGTATCACTACAAGGTGGGCTTACAGTATCACCTGGCATCCTCTTGTTTTGCTAATGTGCATAATGCATGCTGGACTGGTGTGAAAGTTCTAACCCAGAGCAGAGAGGCATGCTGAAGTGAGGTGAACGTTTTTTTTATCAAGGAGATGAAGCTGCTGCAGGCCTTGATACCTGGCAGCAACCATCACTATAAAGGCACCATCGCAGGCTGACACTTCTGAGAGAGACAAAGGAAGTGTAATTGTAATGTCTTAAATTAATTTTAAGACAATGCAATTATGTGTAAAGATGCAATTTTCTGAGACCATTATTAGCCTCTACTCAAGGCCGGATTCTCGTCTGGGAAAAGTGGTCAACTGCAGATCGTCGAAGCGGCGCTGTTATTGTGTGTCTCTGGTTTTTGTTGATTAATTATGCCAAATCAGCCAGAGATACAACATCAACTGGAGTCATGTGGTGCTCTCTCTTAAAGAGTGTGTACAAATCTAGACCTAAAACCTTAATTAGTTGGATAAAGTTGGATATAACTGAATCACCCAAACAATATATTCCAATGAATCACAGTAGTATTGGCAGCTCTCTGGCTCTCAGGGTAAAATGTAATAAGTTAGGCCCTGTAGTCTGGTTATAATCATGCTAATGTTTTACCTTTAACATGGCGGTGACGTACCGGTGGTCACATCTTTAAAGTGCCACAGCCTTAAGAGGAAGATTCAGTGTGACTTATGAATAAAACAGGTTTAACTTTGATTTACTGCTCGAATAGTGACGCCAAGGGATAAAGATGAGGTAGTCGGATGGCATCTTCTCCATTCAGCCGCCCCTCTCGAAGACATCCTGTCATCCACATCCGGACGTTGTCTCCCTGTCCACATCTCGTCATAAAAACTCACCGGTGAGCAACAACATTATGAAGTGATTTGTGGGAACGTCTTCTTCTTGTATGTTTCAGATCTGACCCTGCAGAGGGCACTAGAGGAGCAAATGCACAGTTATCCAGTTAGCGGGTAAAGTCCAGTCTCGGCACACAGGTGTGGTCTGGTTCTTCCTTGTTTTTCTTTTTTCTCTCGTGTATTGGTCTCTCCTGTATGCATGCATAATGTCAGTATTATTCACTCTTCTGGAGGGAGTGTGATCACAGTAAGTTAAGTAAGTAAGTAAGTAAGTTAAGGATTTGATTTCATCAGATGGGCCACTGACTCATACACTTCTTACAGTAAACTGAGTTAGTAAATTCAAGATAGACGTAAGTGTAAATCATAATAATAATTAAAAAAAAAAGTGATATTCAATATAGATCCCTGAGCCAGAGGAAGAGGAATGAAATAAGGCAAAATGGTAGACAAGCTCTGCTTTAAAAATCCAACTTTTTAAAGGAGGACCTTTAACAGTGCTCTACTGTTGACTGATGGGTAAAACTTTATGATAACCATCATAAATAAATGGTATGTTCATATTCAGTTGAACTTTATCAATTAATAAGAAATTGTTTATTGCAAAGCTGAAACGGATGTTTATAATACTTTGTAAATGGTTAATAAGCACTGTGTAGTTCATCTATAAACACGTGGATGGCCATTATAAAGTTGTGTCTGATGTTTACAGACTGTTAGAATTGCTTAATAAATCGTTAACATTTAATTATTTTAATTGTTAACACTGAAATAACGGTCAGCTACAGTTTATCTCTAGCTTTCCCATATATTAATTATGTTTATTAAAGTGCTGCTGATTGATCCTGCTGTCACACTGCAGTCAACATGCAGCAGGTTCATCTCACATCTTGAGTGTTGACTTAATATTGCTCGATGGCACCAGAAATCTGCTTCTTGTTCCTTTTGGAAAGATGTTGGAAACAGAATCTCCAATCCCTTCACTGGATTTTTACTTCTATTTCTCCATATGTTTATATGATACATTCGAAGAATGGAAGGTTTTAAAGATACAGGTACAAAAGGTAAAGCGGTGAGCTTGTGACTCGATTGGCATCCTTGACATTTAGCGGACACTTGACTGTAAATCACTGTAATTGCACTTTCACCTTATGTTGAGGAATGAAGACAGCAATTACGGTGAATCAGCCTCGATAGAAGTCCTACCAAGGATGTTTAGACCAACTCAAACTGTATATTGCCACTCTGGAGGCTCTGTGAATTTACAGCGCTCATTGTGAGGAAAACCAAGCTATCAGACAGATAAACCAAAGTCTGCGCGAAATGAAGTTACGACCTGATGATTGTGCTAACATTAGTGTCAGGTGATCACCAAGGATCAAGAGAACAATGCATTTCTGCATTACATCAGATCCAACAAGACTTCACTTCAAAAGATAAGAGCGAGGCAGTGTCATCCTCTGGGGAGCATGATATGAAGAGCAAATGTAACTGAAATCCTGTCATTTATGTTCAAGATACGTTGCCATGGCCCCATGCTGGATGGATGGATAAGTTGCCTTTATCATTACTCCTGAGCAGGAGATGCAACCAACAGTCGAGGAGCTGCAGCAGTTCAGCGTAGGAAGGGATTCATTTTGACTAGATGTTAATGCACGCTGCATGCTTTCTGTCCCACTGACTCCTCCACTTTCACCTGTGAATCTAAATATAGGCTAAGCACTGAGCTCAGGCTGTTATTATGGTAAATGTAACAGTAGAATTGGCTGCAATAAGGTTACGAGAAACTGAATCCAGGGAGGCGAAAGGTTAAGGCTTTAAGGTCCTCCCAGAATGCACATACGTATATGCGTGAGTGCTTGAAAAAGCAATAGCCTAAGATGTAAAGGTGGGTACACACACACACACACACAGTCAAGATAATGGCATGCATTCGTCACTAATCCATGATAAAGGATGGTGGCAACACAAAACCTGGTGAAACAATTTTAATGTACGCCATGCAGAAACATTGTTGTGAACATGTTGAGAATGACTCTGCAGACATCCTTCACCTCCGTCAGCTGCAGACAGTTGTAGCAGCAGCAGCAGCAGTGTCATGGCAGGACCACAGGCATTAACATTGCATTTGTCTCTCAAACACTACAGCGATAACAGATACATTTGTGATTACGCTCAGTTGCCACCTCTCCGTGTGCGGGACTGTGCTGAGGTTCAACTCATTTTGGAGGTATTGAGATGAATGCTTTTCAGTTTCTGAAGAAACATCTGTGTTCATATAGAAAACTCATAACAAGGTTGAAATGCTAATTTTAACAGCCTACAAGAGCTACAACAGTTTTAACAGTTCCACAGATTATATTTATCCATTTAACAATGAGCTGCAAAATCACTGTCATCTAAAGGCAAATAAAATAATTAAAGCAAACAAGTCAGTTTGTAATGTTTAATTTAGATTATTTAATGTTAATTCCATGCTGTGTTTCAGTCAGAACAATACAGATTCCCTGTCTGTGGCTTCGGTCAGATATCCAGTAGTACAAATCAGCTCCAAGTTACACATAATGAAACAAAACAGGAGGAGAAAGAAAGGAAACAGCAAAGAAAGAAAACCTCTGAAGCAAGAGGAGCACTAGTGAAAAGTAGAGGAGAAGCAGCAGAAAACAATGTGTTAACTCATGCAAGCACAGACAATCAAATTTTTTTTTGGCTCTCTGTCGAGGAGCGGGGCCACATTGAGACATGTTTCTTTTTTTTTGTTTTTTTTCCTACACAAGTGACAAACGTCCAACGTTTTTTTTTTTTTTCTTTTAAGCCACCACCAGCTAGCGATAAGTCAACCATCAGAGACTCAGCATGTGTGCACAGTTACAGTATTTCAGCACAAAAGTACAGTCCAAGGACAACTACAAAAACATGATGACAGAATCACTATGGTGTAAAAGTTAAGCACTTCTTTGCCCCACATGGATATCGCGAATTTTGCCAACTTCCTCTGAAAACCTAAGTTAACAAAAAGGGCACTTGTAGTTTTCCAAACTGCCCATAAAAAGGTAAAATGATTTGCATGACATTTCACTAAAAACTGAGATAAAATAGCTCCCATAACTAAGAGTCAACAGTATCAGTAATAAAAGTTAATTTCTGTAATTACATTAAGAAAAAAAAAATTCTCAATACACCCAGCAACTGATAAAAATATTGAGAAAAAAAAAAGCAAAATAACAAAAATACAATAATGAAAACAATGATAACGTGTCAGAACTGCTTGTACCAGGACAAAACAAAAGAAAAAACAATCCAGGGACTCTCTCTTTAGCTTTCTAACATTATATTTCCTGTCTCAATTAAGTGGTATTTACTTGAGTGATGTAAGGGCTAATATAAAAATAAAAAAGAAGAGAAAAATAAACTTGTTAACTCCTGGCCCTGTTGGGTCATGAAGCTGCAGAGGTGGAAGAAAGGAAAAGGAGAGAGGAGGAAGAGGAAGGTGAACAGCAGGGAGGGAAGATGAGTTGGAAGGTGTAGGAG
>OMLP01012651.1:0-14781 GCA_900302685.1 Spondyliosoma cantharus
GCCACCATTTCAATGCCTGGGTTGTCAGCAGAGTAATAATCTAAAATGAACACAAACAGAGGACCGAGTGTGTGAGTGCCAATTACACATGGTTTGACTTATATCAGTCAATCAAATGCACAGCTTTTCCTTTCCTTTACACTTTCTTTTCAAAATGATAGCATGTCATGTAATTATCTTCTATTTGGAGTAGTATAAATAAATCATTAAGGACACTTAGAGGCAAGAAAACATGTCTGATGAAACATCAAAGTCTGTAAAACGTTGATTTTAAACAGATTTTTGTCTCTAAATGAGATTTGTCGGAACTCACAACTCGGTGTTAATCATTAAACACTCAGAGAGGAGGAACAAAGTCCGTCTGATTATCAAACACTTAGACTTCAACGAACACGACTGTTCACCCAAGACATATACACACATTGTACAGACTGTGAATACACTTTCTAAGAAATATAACAACAGTTTACATACTGAGCGGACGATAAAAAACAAACATTAAAACTGATTTCAGTTTAATCAAAGTATCAACACATGCCATTCTATATTTGGAAGCACTTTTGGAGATCAGTTCCAAATAAGCCTGATTAAAATGATGTTCTCCGTCTCAAAAATCAATTAAAATGACCTGATGGATCTCAGTAATGTCAACATAATCAATGTACACAAGCACACAATCTCTTGGCTGTTCTACAAGATGCTGCACAGGGTTTGACCTCACAGCAAACAATTTGACACACTTACACATACGGACACAAATAGTAAAAGAAAGGAAATGTGTCAGATCTACTCTAGACGTGTAGCCTGAGAGTTACAGATCTTCGGTTATTGGTAAAAGAGTGAAGAGCATCACTACGACACAGACATTGATCAAGAGGTGAATATAAATAGAAAGCGCCTCATCAGGTAAGGACCGATAAATCACATCTAAAGAGAAGCGGAGCGGACAGAGCGGCAGAGTACCTGCGCGTAGCCAAAGCATGTTGACGTCCTTGAGATGAAAGCACCTGAAACAGAAGATGAGAAGAACAATTCCCCTCTATTTTTCACATGTTTCCCTACTCGGGGCTGAAAGTCTTTACTTCTGCAGACCTGGGAGATGCAGATCAGGGTAACAGTGTGTGTGTGTGTGTGTGTGTGTGTGTCTGTGCGTATGTGCGCGCGTGCATTTTTCTGTGAGTGTGTGTGTGAGAAAGGCTTCAGAGAGTGTTATAATGAGGATTATTTCCCAGTCATGAGAAAGGGCTGTACCAGGCTACCACACACAGCCCTTGTCGCACACAAGCACTGGTCGCACCGGCGGACCTGGCTCAGGAGATTACAGGAGTGACAGGGCTGGGACCGGGACACGGAGAGAGGTCGGGAAAAAAAACGAGACACCCCGAATGAGAGGTTGAATTTGAGGGCTAGACACTTACAGACGGGGAAAGAGAGACGATGAACGGAGATGAGGAAGCTACTGAGGAGGAAAAAGAAGAAGGTACAGGTATCCTGCACAAATAAGAATCAAGCAACATGAAGAAGAAGATAGAAGAAAAAAATTGTTTTTAAGCAGAGAATTTCAGAGAAAGCTATTCTGATGAACACCTGCAGTAATTATGGCTCTTATTGGATACAATAGGTCTGTGACATTGACTAATATAATGACAGGATGCAGACAAATACTCAACTTTTTTATACAGAGCATCTCTCTTTTAGGTGTTACACACACACACACAAACACAAACAAGTAAATCAATCTCATAAAGTCCAGTTCAAGAGCACATAAACACTCCCTGGCCGAGGATTACTCTGTTGGCAGTCATTATTGATGTGAATGAGCCAACAATGAAAAATAAAACCTACTCTGTAAGCGGTGTAAGCCTCGCTGCCCAAAAACAATACATTCCTCTCACTGCAGTTCACCGCTAAACCTATAAATCAGAGGAACCATCCAAACTTGCTTCACACAGGTTTTCCAAGATGGACGTCAGCCTTCGCATCCATGATTCACAACCGCTGTGGGAGTACAGCGAATTTTATGGGAATTTTGATATAGTTACCCAAGCAGTGAGGCAAAATGACTAAGAACAAATTCATCACCAGACTTAGATGGTTGAGGTGAATATGTTTCATATCTGGCAGATACAGTTTAATAACAACCATCAGGTCAACACTTTGTCAAACACTTTCAACTTTAGATCTTTTTCACAGCAGAAATTTTGGCTTGCCAAAGCAGGAAAAGACAATACGTTAACAATGGCTCCACTGTATTAAGTGTAATTCAGCCATTATTAATGATATAAATTCGACTTTTTTACCCAGTCAAGTCAAAATGTCTGCCATAAGGGTCTTTTTCCCCTTAGCACAGACGAGGGTTCAATCAGGAAAGTCGTGGACCAAAAGAGAAACTCAAACGTTTTGGAGGACGGGATCATGGTAATGGTGGAGGAGATTGAAGCTGGACAACACGTTTTATTCGGTAGTGGGTTTACAAACTACCCCAAACTCACAGTGTGTGCTTTGGAGTGTGTCACCGCTGAACATTGTTCATAAAGCTCATGCCAAGTTCACAAAAGGCTTGAACGCATGTACGTCCCAAACTGTAACACCCCAAATGTACATAATCAGCAGAAAAATCACTTACATCAAGTCGCTTAGAGAAAAGATCATTTCCATTTCATAACTACTTGAACAAGTTTTTCTGCATAAATCATACTATTTGGCTATTTTGTTTTTTCCCCTTTCTTTCAGTGTGATCTATATGTTCTTGTGCATGTAGAAGGTCTTGAAAGTTGAAAAGGCACCAACGGGATCTCCTCTTTCCCACAGAAAACACTGTTCTTGAAACGCCTCGTCAGAAGTCCCGCCTTTAATTCTGTGACTTCTTGACATCAAAACTTGTCAACGTGTTGAACATAGAAGTGAAGCTAACGGGAAGCTAAAAACACAAAAAAGCCAACTGGATAAATGGTGAGCGATGCTAGCTCAGGCATGTGTGAGCTGACCAATCGGGGGAGACTGGGTATTCGGGAGGCCTTAAAGAGGCAGGAGCGTTTCAGACAGAGGGGGAATACAGAGCTGGACAGTAAAAGAAAACTGAAAGAGGCCCCAGTCATTGTAAGCATGTTAACATTCTGACTACAGCTAAATAATTAAGTTGTCAGTCTACAGGAAATGTATCTATTTCTATTGACTATTTTATCAAAAGTTTTTTGTAGAAATTTTATGAATCAAAATTGTCAGCAATACATCCCTTTCAGCTCCTGGTTTTCTTTTTCTTCTGGGGCTGTAAAATGTGTCTCTCTGAGTTTTGGACTCTTGGTTGGACAAAACTAGACGTTTGAAGCTGTCATTAAAGGAAATTACGATGGACATTTTTCACTCTTTTCAGATATTTTAAAGAGTAAACAATTAACCGAAGGAATTGGCTGGCAGTTTAATTGAAAATGAAAGTAACTCTTAGTTGCAAGCCTTATTTCTTACGTCAGTAGACAGCTCAAAGTGCTGCTGTGTACAGCCTTACAAAGCTGCTGTAGACTCTTATTCTAGTTTATATATATGCAGTCGTCTGCTGGGTCCTCACTCATGGCAGTGGCAAAAGCTATTTCTCTGCATAACCATTTCTCTTATCTCCAAAGCATTGCACGCTAACATCTCAATCTCAATGCGTTTTGTCTCAGGACATCCTGATAGTCTAACACAGAAACAGTGGATTACCGTTCAATCAAATGTTCGGTTGACTCAGGATGGGGCACTACTTGGAGTCACACAACGGCAATAAATGTGCGAACACGGCTCTGAGAGTGGCTGTTTGTTGTCTAAGTGAGTCAGAGAGGAGGAGAAGGTCAAGTTTTGAGGGGGTTGGAGGTTTAGCTGGGTTTCTCTCAACAGGCCGGTGTCTCTCCACCCCGAATCTGCGGTATCTCACCTCCTCACCCCGTCTGCTCACTGTCACTCTAATGGAGTCAGAGAGAGCAGGAGCCAAATGCTCCAGGAGAAACACCAGTCTCACCTCATTGTGTTTTAACAGCCACTGAGGCTATGCCAGGAATGCACACTGTGCATTAGTGTGAATGTATACATATTTCACTAATCCGATTAAAACACAGTTTATCAGTGCCGAAATCCATTAAAACGCTCAGCGTGAGTGTCTTTCTCTTTCAGGTGGGATAAAGAGAAAGATGATTTATTGTATGATGAATGAAATCAAAAGCTTGTTGATGATCTGATTATTTTTGTCACCAATTCAAATTCATGGATTAATGCGTGAAGGCCTGAATCCACGATCTTAGAGAGAAATAATGATATCACCAGAGTAATTTAAGAAAAAGGAAAATAGGAAAATAAGCATCTAAGGCGGCACCTACTCTATACTTCTCATGGACAGGTTGACATTTTAGTCCAAGCAAAAGTGGCTGAAATAAAGCCAAAGAGAGAACATCTCTCGAACTCCCAAAGCAAGAATGTAAACACACTAAATTCCTGTCAGAATGGAGAGGAACCTCTGACAGTCATGGATGGTTGTGTATATTTGAGTCAACACTCTGTGTATGCTACAATCAAGTGTTAAGTCTCTCTGCAGACAACTTGTTATACATAAAACCTCAGAATGTGTTATTATGTGCACTTGACTTCTCCTGGAACATTTGACATTGTTTCTTTGAGGGAAAACTATTAGAGAGACGCAGGTCTGTGGCAAAGTGTAAATCACAAAGTGCAGTGAGAAACTCTTCAAACAAATGTGACCAAACGTGACTGCCTTGTTAGTGATACATTTAATACCAGGAACATGATGGATTTTTAAATTGTGACTGATTAATTATGATAAAGTCAACTGAGATGCACTAAAATGTTTGGTAAATCAAGGATGCAGCATGAGAGAAAACATTAAACTCTTTGTTTATGTGAGGAAAACGTTTACCACCAAAAAATATATATAAAAAGGATTTAAAGTCACAGTATATAATTCGTCTTTATCAAACTGTTAAATTGCCACTTTTCTGAACTGCCTTTTGTTCTATCCATGTGTGTTTGCCGTCTGATGATCATCAATAACACTGGTTTACAATCACATCGCTCATGTCTGTCTCCAACGCACACATTGTGCCACAGTGTCCTTGCAAAACACACCATTTATCTTGACTTGAATTCCTACACCCATCTAACCCTCAACCCCACCCTCCTCCACCTCGTTTCTTCTTTTTTTTTTTCTCCTAAGGATTCCCCGTTTAACGTGATCTGTTCCCCATCAGCAGCGCTTTTGCGCCCCGCAGCCGTTAGCCCTCCTGTCTTGATGCATTTTGAAGTTTTTAAGACGAACAGCCGAGAAGAAAACAGACTGAGGTGTTTGGGGAAAAATATAAGATCACTTGTATATATTACTGTTGTTAACCACCTGTCATGTGCGATGCATTATAATAGTTTAAACCAGACTGTACACTCAATACAAGGAAAAACTAGAACTGACAAAAGATATAAACGAATTTTGTTTTTACTTCCTCAGTGAAATAGTTATTTAGAAGTTTAGCAAATTTAACAAAAAAAACACATTTTCTATTCTGCTGTCAATCATCATTACATTGGTTTATAATGCTGAACTATATTAATACGTAGAGTCATAATATAAGATAATGAAGGATTCTTACCTTCAAAAAATCTCTGTAACGCTTCTGTTTCATCTACCACGTCCATCCTAGCGGGTCCCACATAAAAAATCCATTAAAGTCTCCCCTCGTCCGAACGAAATCAATTCGGAGCGGGGAAACTTTCACATGAACATCACGGAATCCAGATGAACTTCTTCGTTTTCAGTTCATCCGAAGCTTCACGCGGAGAACTTCTTTCCCCCTGTTCAGCAACTTGGCACTGGATTGACGTCCCTCAGCCAAACGCCTCCGATGACGCCGCAGCAAAGGCTATAACTTTTAAAACTTTTAATTAAGGTGCCAATAACCAACAAAGACCAATAAATAACTTCTCTTCAGGCGCATTTTCACTTCAGCTGAAACGAGCTTCATGACATCACTTTCGCAGCAAATACCATCATCGTGCGTAAAAAGTGGCTATCGATGGGAAAAGACAAGTCTCTGTGCGTAAAAGTTGGCTAAACTCGACTCCCAGGTCGCTTCTGTTGGCTCTCTTCCTCCTTCGCCTCTCCCTCTCAGACAGGATGTGTGCAGCAGCTCAGAGTCGGAGGAGAGAAGCTGAGGCAGGTGAGGGATGTGCGCCAGGCTGCTGCAAATGTCCCCACAACAGAGAAAACGTCCCGACGCGTGTGTCTGTTCTCAAGTGGTGGTGTGCAGTCACCTTATCTTTCATTTCATTCATTAACAATACCCTTTACTCCACAAAGGGGCTGCTGGGACAAATAGTAGTTGTGGAAATAATATTCATAGGTCACTTCTTCGGTGATCGATTTATCAATTCAGGCTAAATCAAGCAGAAATGCCAACACTTGACTGGTTTCAGCTTCTCGAGGATGAAATTTACCTGCTTTTCATTGTCATCTATGTTAGTAAATTAAATGTATTTGTGTTATGGACTATGATGGACGAATCAAGAACTTTGCAGACATCAGTTTTGGCTCTGGCATGTTGTGAAGGGCCCTTTTTTAAACCAAATGTTGGCATGAATTGAAAAAATAAATAAATCTGTAATCTACTCAAATATTATAATTATAAGTAAATTATAATATTGTATCAGGCCAGTGATGGAATATAACTGATTACATTTACTCAAGTCCATTTGTCTGCCAATTTATATTACATTTATGTGATAACTTTAGTTACTAGTTACTGTACAGGCACGTTTTGACTTCATTTATTTCAACATCAATCACATTTGAAAAAAAACAAGACTGATCTGAAAAATGAAAATATGAGGAAAAAAACGTCATCCATATCTGATCTGATTATCGCTTGAAAGCTCACATTATGCATACTGTAAGAATATAACAATTTACTTGAAATGCTCTTTCGCTATCTTAAGTAAATTTACTGTCAGAAAATTAGACTTAACTTTAGACAAGTAGTAGTCATTGACTTGTGACTTTCACTTTTACCCCAGTAACACACAATAGCTTCACTTTTACTCAATTATGACTTTCTACTTTTTAGAACACTTTTAAGACATATGTCTTAATATTTGAGGCAAAAATGAATTTCCTGAACATTTCAACAGGAAAAATGTTTGCTTATTATCATGTTTTAAACAAATTCAAACAGACTCATTGCTTGTTGTAATTTTGGAGCGATCCTTTTGACACATAGTGCCTGTTTTTCCTGCCTGGAAGTGGTTTCGCTTTCTGCTTTACTCATCCTGAGGTTTCTCCTTTCTATCTCTCATGCTTTTGTATATATTTTTTTCCAATGGAGGCTCTAAAGATAGAGCTAGAGGATACAAATTATGAAAATAAATACACCTTATGAAAAAATAAAAAAGTAGAATACAATAGCATACAGTTTGGTCAAACCTGAAGAGAAACACTCTCCAACACACTCGATCTTATGTCACCATGTGCTGTCATGTTCGGGTTTTGCCTGATTCATGGTCCTCAAAACAAATATTTTCTCACTCCCTGATCTTGCCTCGTAAAAACATTTGTGAAACTTTGATCTGCAATATATTTAAGTGGTTTAAAAGATCTCTGTGGGGCCTTTTTGAATTCCCCCAGCTTAAACAACCATACAGTAACAGGAGTGTTTTGTGTCAAGGCTTCCCAAGGGGAGGATTTGAGGGAATGATCCATTTCTCTAAACCTTATCAGCTGCATCCCACCCCCCCTTATAACAATGCCACTGTGTGCAGCCCCCGCAGCCTTGACGCCCACACCCCCCCTCGCCCACATGTGAGATGCTGTTGTGTTGTCTTGTTCCCCCACAGCTGGAGCATCTCCCTCTGCACCCCTCCACCCCTCTGCTTTTCCTCCATTCAACCCAAACAACGCCTCCGTTCTTCCAGCCACACTATGCAGATTGTTTCAGAGGACAAGCAAGAAAGAGAAACAGATAGAGGCTGCAGGGGACAATGAAACAGCTGGCTAGGCTAAAGCAGTTAATTTTCGTATTCTATATTTCTTATCTCATGTAGCTCGCTCTGTACGTGCATGTGTGTGGAATTGTGTGTGTGTGTGTCTGTGTGTGTGTGAGAGAGCATGTAGCCTAATTGTTCTTATCTCGCATGTTGTGTGGATATAAACCCAGTCAACAAAGTCACATTCCTGTTTTGGACAAGAAGCAGGTCCCCACAAGGTTTAATATTAAATTCACAGAGGTGGAGTAAAGGTAAAGTTAAAGGTTATGCATTGTGAAAGAAGTGGCTGTAAATTGGTGGATACATATTTTGAGCGTCACAACCTCCACTATCAGAATCTTAGCCATGCAGTCTGATAAAACTGGGAAAGTCTTCAAGAGTCAAACAAATAAATCATTTTATCCACATTTAAGTTTGTAGCTGTACAGTTGTACAGTGGCACAGCTCAGCTGGCAGAAGTTTCTGGTGGGGATGCTCTACACAGAATATTTTTGTTCTCCTAAGTAGCAAAATTATTGTGTATTTGCTGAAGTAATTCCAAAAAATGTGTAGCCTAAACTTGCAATAGACAACTTATTTGCTTTTTTTTGCGACTTTAAACGCTTTAAGCGACATGACGAATTGTGTCCTGATATGTCCAGGTTTCTAAATTAAATAGAGCTTATTAGCCTCCGCCTTATTATTGTAATGTACAGCGGTATAGCACCATTCACTGACCACGGCATCTATGTTCCAATCACCATTCAATGTTTAGAGCTACATCGATCGATTGTCTTGACTTTTTGTGTGAAGTTGAAAGACATTTTTAAAAACACACACAAACATTGACGTCATTTGCATTACAGATCTTGTGTTTTGACTACATTAAGATCCATGATAACAGTTTTGCAGTTAAAACTGCAAAACTTGATGCATTAACATGCTTCTCCTGGTTGTGGCCAAAGAGGGACCTTGAATCAAGACAAATGTACAGTACATATTCATGAGGAGGGGTTGTGAACAACAGTGCAGCACGTCATGTATAAATTCCTGATGTGGATTCATACAACTTGTTAAAGGACAACACCTAAAACGAAATTATGTTTATGAAACCTAAGCCAGGGCCATCTAGTGAATTATCAGTACTGTGTCACAGAAACCGAATGACCCAAATAATAATATAATATAATATAATATAATATAATATAATATAATATAATATAATTTAATTTAATATAATATAATATAATATAACATAATATAATATAATATAATATAATATAATATAGAAAACCTAAATGGTTGGGTCAGAGTCAATAGCTTTTGTTCATACATGCAATGTGCATTGAATGTTGTCTTTCAATGTGTGATTCTCTCCTCGACTAACCGCTGACAAATTTCACCCTTTCATATCAGTCGCTGAAATTAAATTTGCATGTGTCCCTGAGAAAGTGAAGGGAGGAGGCGAGCCACCGCGTCCACTCATCAAGATTCCATGGCCATTGCCTGCTACTAACTCAGTTGTTTTCATTGAGATGAGAGTATTTCAACTTGTCTTAATTCAGCTGCTTAATGTGTTACAGCTTTTTAAACCCCAGAAAATAGGAGATGATGGAAAAAAAAAAAAAAACCCTAATTTTCTTATCCTCCTCACACTTGCTTATCACTCCTCTTTATTCATTACATGTGAATGTGCATAGTGACACCTAGTGTTAGGACTATTAACAATACAAGACAACACAGATTCAAAAATGATAGGTATTGATAGAGAAAATGAACTGGATAAACAGTGCATCATCATGATTATGTTAACTTTAGGCATTTAGGTGAGCGCAGGCTAACAGTTTTTTGTTCAAGGTTAGTAAGTGGCATGTTCACTAATGTTCCCTCTAGATGGCAGTATTAGAGCAAAGAAGGAAAACCTGTTGAGCAGATTAGTGCACAAGGAAGAAATGTAGCAATCTGCCAACCATTAACAGACCGTTGAGCCATTTTCATGTTTAATGGGAGGCACTACACCTGAAAACGAATTAAGGCCTGAATGGCCTCTCACAGATTATGCACTGATACATTTTCAGACTTTGGGCTATTTGCTTCCATAACATGTCTTCTTTTAGAACAGTGGAAAGGAAATATACACACTTAAATCTTAAATTAATCAATGCAAATTGGCCAAATTAGTCCCATTTTTAATATTTAAAGATAAAATATCAGAAATATATACAAAATAATGAAAATAATCAACTGAAGGCTTCAGCGTTATACGTATAAGATACAGTTTTTACTCTATTTTCCATTCTTTGTCAAAAAATAGATGGGATTTTTCAATATATATCTTTAAATACCATTTCTCAAAATGTCAGACATCTTCACTTCATTAGCACTACTCCAGACTCGCCAATTTATTTTTTATCTAAAATCTGAAGTTTATGTAACCTGATATATAGCCTACGGCAGTTTAATTGCTAAAATCATGGCAAAAACACTGATTTGATTGAATGGCTGTTGACAGTATTTACTGAGTTATACAAAAGAAATAATTCCCTATACAAACAGTTGAACCTGGCTTCATCCAGTGTTCAGATTTATGTTCTGGAAATATACAGTATTCTCAATTAGCTAATACCTCATGTGCATACATTACCATAGCATTTTAGAAATCTTTTAATACAAAAAAACATCTGTAAGTAATAAACTTGGGGAAGTTTCACGGTGATATGTGTTTGTTCCCTGGTGACATGTACACAACACCACGTGTGTTTAGAAAGGCTTTTTAAAGCCCTCATGAGAGCCGTTGAGTTTAGTATCAGTCAATTATTTAAGTATTAAATATTCATCTGTTCACTTCTCCCGTCATTTGCTCGTTGGTTGTAGTTCATCTCCCGGCCAGCAGGCAGAGACGTCCTCTCTATCGATCATGAGTGAAGAAGCAGGAAAAGATCAAAATGGCGACGCACGGAGCAGGTAGGAGGACGCGTTGCTATGGTAGCAGCACACACGCTTTTACATTAAACCGCTAAAAAAGGCGATAATACTAAAACAGCATCAGTTACAGCAACGTGGCACGAATACTCACACTTTGATGAACGAGGTTAACTAAGTTTCTCTGTCTCTCACCCTTCAGGACGACCAGCCGGTGTAGTATCCTTTATATTGTGAAGCCTTGACGTCTCTCTCTCTCTCTCTCTCTCTCTCTCTCTCTCTCTCTCTCTCTCTCTCTCTGTGTGTGTGTGTGTGTGTGTGTGTGTGTGTGTGTGTGTGTCACTGACAGTGTGATGTTGAACGATAAAACCTTAACCCCTGCACTCAGCTGTCATCTGTTACCTTCCAGCTGCTGCTCAACCTGACATCACTCTACTTTGTCTTCTATTTCCTCTTCACTCTCGGCTTGATCATCAGAAAGAGTGAGTGCAGGCTGGCTGACATACAGTCCCACCTGTTTTGGTTGATTGTACCTGCAGAGATCAGTGAATGTGTGTGTGTGTGTGTGTGTGTGTGTCAGGCCTGGTGCTGTCTTACCCTGAGGATGACCTGATCTGTGATGTCAGCCTGCTGTTCCTCCTGGCTGCTCTGGACGTCCTCCATTTCTTCTGCGGTGAGAGAGCAGGGTCACATATTAAACCATGGCTGAGTTCCAAGTACACCTTCCTCATGATCATGCTGCCATCTTACAGTTGTTTTCAAACTTCATGTCATCATGTCAGCTTTCTACATACAATTCATGTACGCTTGGGTGTGTCATTTTATCTTATTGCTTAACATCCATTATCTAAAGCTTATCAGAGTATTTGAGGCAGCTGTATCAATGGAACATGTATGTAAACATTCATGTTCCATCTGTCCATTTCAATGGGCATTATGTAGTTTTTTAGAGGGGAAATTCAAACTCAGATCAGACAATACAAATATTTATTTTTCCACAACTGACTAAACAAGCTGCTCTCAGGGGAAAATTACAGAACACTGTTTGAGGCTAGAGAGGTGGCGGGGTCCACCAAATATAAACAAAGTAAAACGAGGAGTGTTTGTTCATTTAGTTTGTTTAGGCATAATCTGTCAATGAAGATATTTCTCTTAAAAAAATTTAAAAAATACTTTTATGCAAATAAATAAATAATTAACAGTTTGAGACAATGCTGCTTCTACCTCTAACTTACAATACAGTAAATTACACAACATTTTATAACACTTAATAACAACATACTTAATATAGACTTTCCAACTGCTTCCTGATTTGTCCTGCCATCAAAATAATTACTACAGCATCATGTCTTGTTTTCTGATTGAGTGCATCCCTCCTTGATTTTTCACTTTTAAAAGAATCTGTTTCAAGTTTAAAGTCGAGCCTTAAAAATGCTTTGACACTAACATTACATGATTTAAGATGCTTCATTACAATCTATAGTGCACTGAATGCAATAATGATCATTAAAAGGGCACTCCACCAAATTATTTATTAACTTTTGGGACTCACAAGGGGAAGAACAGTCAAAAAAGAGGAAAAAGAGTGTTAGATTAATTTAAAGAGGTCATATTATGCTAATTTTCAGGTTCATGTGTTTATTTGGGGGTCCTAGTTGAGTTGGTTTACATACAGGATTTTTTTCAAATGGTGCATTGCTGCAGCATCCCTTTTCACACTGTGACTTGAACGCTCCGTTTTAGCTACAGCGTGAGACATCTTGTCTCTGTTCAATATTTTCTGAGAGTTGCACATAAGTTACAGAAGTAAAGGCTCGACTCCAAACCAGGCAGTGCAGGAGTGTTTTCTGTGGGAGAGAGTAACTCCCTTTAGTGTGGACTTCGCAGACCTTTAACATGCACAAAAATGCCACAAAAGACAATAAAGGAAAAGCATAATATGACCTCTTTAACTGAACTTCAGCTTACAACCCTCTCCCACCATCTTTGACTCTATTTGTCTGGCTGATGTCCGCAGGCGTGAAGGGCAACTTGACAGAGAGTCAGGGCTATATCCTGGCTAACCTCATCGTGACGGGAACGACTGTCCTGCTCGCGGTCTACTTCCTGGTGTGGCAGACGTACGTGATGAGGGCGGACGTAATCATCAGCGGTGTCTTGCTCGTCGTCTATGGCCTCGATGGGGTCCTGGCTGTCAGCACTTTAGCCCGACTGGCCAGGTCAGTTCCACCCTCACTGATTTTCATCTTAGACATTTTATATCAGACCTCATCAGCCCTGACAGATGAGAGAGCTTTTATTGATGTGACATGTGAGATCTATTTCTTTTTTTTTTAAACATATGTCAGCATAAATGCCAGACAGGTCGCAAATTACAATATCTGGTATCAAACATAGATAACATACTTCATTGTCACATAAAGAGACCGGCCTACATTTGAGGCTCCATTTATTTTGATTGACAAGATATGTCGACATAATTAGCATCTCATACATATGTTTTAAAAACACCGGACAGCACTGAGCTTTCCTTTTGTCCCTAAATGAAATAAGCCCTGGTTCCCTTTAGGACTTGTTTGAATTATTGATACGGGTGGCATTCATTCAAGTGATACTGTATACCTCGTACATTGTCGTCACATACTCAGATTTTCCTCCCAAGATAGATCCAAGGACAATAATCAAATTCCTTATTCTGAAAAGATGGATATTGTTTATTCAGGTGGCTGAAAAACATTCTTAAATCAATGTTGATGAAGAAAAATCTAAACTTAAAAGAACACGCAGTCATTTGCCGGACTAGAACACTAGAAAAAACACTAGAAACACTTTTTGTGTTTCGTTTATTGCAATTCTGTTCAGGAACAGTTGAATGTGTGGTAATAGCCAGATTTGTATTTTTTCTTCTTTGTGTCTTTCAGTGTCTATTCATGAAGACGCCTCCTCTTCATCGTCACATTGTATGTTATAGATGAACTCACAGCCTGTCAGCACTTCTTTGTCACAAATAGAAACAGAAGTGACTTTGTTTTTAAAGGCACAGTTCACCCCAAAATAAAAAAAAACAAAACATTTATTTTCCCGTCTTTCCTGTAGTGCTATTTATTCATCTAGATTGTTTTGGTGTGAGTTTGCAAGTTGACGATGTCGGCCTCCTCTTGATTATAGTGGAACTAGATGGCTTGTGGTGCTCAAAGTGTCAAAGATTTACAGAAATTATGACCCAGTTACTAAAGATAATCCACACATCTTGTAGTGAGGGGTTTCATATAGGAAACTATTTTCTTTTGGTATCATTAGTGTTGAAGGAAGTGCACATCTACTCATCGACAAGCGAATAGCTGACTAAGCCTATTAAGCTAGCTAATGTCACAGCTTAGCGGGTTTGCATCCTCCTCGTTGTTCAAATGTATTTTTTTTGCTGCTTTGAGCTCCAGAAGCCAAAGTTCTCTATGGCTCATATCTCCAAAAGGCAGCAACACATACCAAAACAATCCAGATGGATAAATAGCACTACAGCTAAGAGGGAAATCTGTTTGATTTTGACATGAACTGTCCCTTTAAGACAGCTGGCGGTAAGGTGAGGACTGTTTTTTATTATTGTTATTTTTCATTACCGCATTTGTAAAAATAATTATGGATATTTCTTTAAAGTGTGTTTTACCTATCAGCATTTCTCAGGGATTTCACATGGATGCAGTCGGATGTCTGTGCCATTGAAACATATTAACAGTTTTCTTTTCTTTAATATTACCTCTGTTCCACTGTGTGTGTGTGTATATATATATATATATATATATATATATATATATATATATATGTATATATATATATATATATATATATATATATATATATTTTTTTTTT
>OMLP01012652.1:0-18724 GCA_900302685.1 Spondyliosoma cantharus
TTCACCACATGGCGAGGAGGCATCGTGGGTGACAGGCCGCAAGTGTGACTGTATGGTGTTCCTCCTTTATTAACTTTGGGCGGCATTGTAGTGATGTAAAACCGAAAAAATTATAAAATAAAACTTATATAGAGACTAGTAGATCGTAGGAAAATAATGAATAGTGCCTAAAAATACATACAAAAATAAACTCTGCAGGAGCCCTGCGCTGTGCGACCTACGCCATGTTTCGCTGAGCCGGAAGTCCTGACGCAGTGTTTTTAGGAGATTAATTGTTAAAATGGTACTACTTGCCTACAAATGCTGAAGTTTCTATAAGCTACTGAAAACAACAAATGTTTTAATGTGGTTTTCAAATCCCTTTTTCCTTTTTTCCATTTCTCTCTGTCCTGCACTGTTCTCCTCCCGTGTCCTCCAGCTATGACCCCGATACCTCAAGATAAGAGAGTGTCCATGGGTCTGAATGGAGACCTGTACTTCTCCAATGTTTTGGCCAAAGATGCTCACACTGACTACAGCTGCAACGCTCGTTTCCTCTTCACACACACCATCCAGCAGAAGAACCCCTTCACACTCAAAGTTCAGACCAGTGAGTAGACGCCCACACACACACACACACACACACACACACACACACACACACACCTCACATTCATCAAATATTCACGTTGATGTTGTCATGTCACTAACAGGAGCTACGGCAGTCACAGTGTGTAAACTCTGTGGTCCTGTTCTCTCTCCATGTCTGCTGTGCATGTTTTAATCACACCACTCCAACCCAAATGGAATATGACATATTTCTCCATCTAGAGGTGATGTCATGTCATGACATGATATGAACCTTTTTGTTATTTCCTCAGGTTGCTGCAGCTTATAGAGAAGACCTTGGAATGATGAATCAAATAATGTGAAATCTATTTTTCAGCTTGGTATAATGTTCAACATGACTGCTCGGTTCTCCAGTGTGTTTGTATGTTGACTGATGAGCCACTGTGTGTGCCTGTGTTTTCAGAGGAGCCGTATAATGACACATCTTACAATGCCACTGACCCCTACGGTGGTGAGTCACTTCCTGTCAGGACAACTCCACTTCCTGTCCACCTTCTCAGTCATGTCCCTCAGTGACATGGCTAGCACACTAACCTGCTAGCTCAGTGACACTAAAGTCATCCACTGACCTCAGCGTGACCTTAGTCACATCTAATTTCCTAAGTACTCTCTGTGGGTGTAGAACTGACTGTATCGTTCCGGATCATGGTGTTTTTTTTTTAAGGCGGAACTGATTTTTGTTATTTTTACTTTTGATATTAAAGATTTTTTTAAGAGAGAAAAATCCAAAAATCTGCACATATACAGTATGTCTCCTAGAGTTTATCCTTGTCTGGACAGAAACTGCATTTAGATCATTAGAAAATCAAATAAAAACTGATGATTTCCATTATTACATCTAATAAGACGATACTTGTGAGCCTCTACATTAGAACATGCTTGAAATGTTGCTTCTTACATACTTTTCAAATGTTCTCCTATCACTGCGGGGACGCATTGATAGACTTAATTCATGAAAGTTCGGCTGACTACATTTAGAGATATGGTGTTTGTTTTCTGACAGCCAGTTTTCTTGACTGAATGATGAACACTGAACAATGAATTTCACATTAAATTACATACAGTCTGTCCTAATTGATTTTCAGTACTTTAAGAGGTGATAAGTAATTTCATCATCTCAACATTGCCCATAACTTGATTGAGCCTTGCTGGAGTTAATATTTTTCAGATTGAAATCCCAAAAACTAGTGATGGTAGTGTGACTTCAAAAGTCATTGGTTAAACTGTGTCCTTCAGCCTATCACTTCCAACACATCAGATACAGCAGCAGCCATATGCTTTTAAGTTTGAGGCTGTAGCTTCATTTCTCAAAGCTCACCTTTAGCATAGTCATATCGAAGAGCAAAGTCTTAGTTGGGGGTGTTTGGACTGGTGAGGTAGGCCTTTTGCAGGAATTTACTGCAGTAGACTGGGGTCCCTGTCCCGTGCGTGACAAAGTTTCAATTGCTTTTACTTTATGTTGTGTAAGTAAGTTGAATTAAGTAGATTATGAAATGTAGTGGACATTGCAGGTAGATTTTATGCCTTACTTGACCGCCATTTGCGTGCAAAACTAACGCTAGAGGGGGAGGCAGAGCGTCATAGTTTGACGAGTTGGGACTGAGAACACGTTGCAGGTTCTTTAAGGTGGATAAAAGACGTTTTTTGATAGTGCTTGAATTTCTTGTGTTTACATGCAACATGTTTAAAACTGGTCATTACCTAGCGCCAAAGATCCTAGATTTTGTTGTTGTTTTTATTTGTTCATTATTAAATATATTAATCCCTTATGACCATCTCTTGGCACACAACAACTCTCCACTGAAAATACTATTATAACTGACACCTACAGAAATCCTTTTTCCTATTCAATCCGTGTAGTGTCAGTCAGCTATTCATTGAATATAGAATCTAATCAAATGACATCATGTCCAATATAGGACCAGATGTGACTTCCAATAAAAGGCAAACCAACATATCTGTGACCCAAATACACTCACTCAGTAGTATTCCTCTCATTTAGTCCATAATCTGTTTTTAGCACCCAAATAATGTGATCACATGTAATGAATAAACATACAGTAATTAACACACAAATTACCCTTAATTCAAATATATTGCACATAGAGAATTGATTCTGTGTATTCATTATGCCACACACCTATTGAATGAGCCCATAGCTGGAGGGTACAGATCAGCCAAAGTGGCAGCATATGTGCAATTTGCTGAGCTTGGAGGACAGTGTAGCCCAGGGGTAGACGGGCTGTGTCCCTGAGGGAGAAGATGCTCCTTGCAGCAGACCAGACCGGCGGCTCTGAGCCCCAGTGGGACTAAAGACACCGATGAGGCTCCAGCATGGAGGAGGATTAGGTCACATGATGAATATTCAGTCTGCATTCATGCTGCGGTCATTAACAGTCATATATGTGTGGAAAGAAGGTTAGCCACCTCCTACCTCTGCTCTGAAACACATTTCTGTGTCAGTGTGGGGGAGTGATAGTCAAAATGCTCACACGCGACCACTCAGAGACACACTCTACACTCTACTTAATCACTAATCTCTTATAAATGCACAGGAGTAAACACTACAATTTAGTCTTTTTTTCTTTGTGGGAGGGGGTTTAGAGTTTCATCATCAGCAGGGTGTTTCCCATGTTTCTAGGGTGCTCACTGTAGAGCTTTCTCTAGTGATTTTCTATATAAGCACTCTGACATTTGTTACTACTAACCCTTGATGCCTTGGATTTCTGTATGTTTCCTCCTCCAGTCATTCTTCTTCTGTTCCTAGTGTTACTAACATCACATCCTCCTCACCCAAGCCACTGGAGAAGCTAACCTCTAACAGATGCTTTAATCCCATACAGATCTGCATCACAAAGGAGGCTAATGCTAATTTAATCCCACGCATTTCTCAGCTAGCTGTCACTCTCTGATGACTGGATTTTATGTTCAAAGTGTTGGCTGCATTTGGATTTGGATTGGATCAGACTTTGCAGTGTGCAGTGTTGAGCTCTAAGTTATAATCAGAGTCAGTCATTTTATTCACTCAGTGTTGTGGTTGCAAACAATTACCAGTTGCCATGCATACATCTGGATTTAGTATGAGGTCAGCACAATCCTTTTGGAAGTCTAATCAGAATGTTAACCCTCACCCCTCACACATTTGTTTAAATTAAAGAAGAACTCTAAACTCTTTCTCTAAAGCAGGGGTCACCAGCCTTTTTGAAACTGAGAGCTACTTCATGGGTACTGAGTCATACGAAGGGCTACCAGTTTGATACACTCTTCTGAAATAACAAATTTGCTCAGTTTGCCTTTATTTATATATTATTATTAATGATTAATGATACTCATCTATGTGAAGACACTGATCACGTTAATGATTTCTCACAATAATTATCAACAATGACTTAACAAGGTGAGAAACAGATAATATCAATATTCAATGGGGCACCGTGTTGGTGACCCCTGCTCTAAAGCCATTCTAAGTGGATTTGCTTACATTGAAATTTGTAAAATGTAATTGTCTAAGAAATCTTTACAGCAGATGAAGAGTCAGTTCATCCGAAACACTGAAGGGGTTTGAACTGTGTGTTAAGTGGAAGAGCTGATTGTTGTTGAAATTTTAGTTTCAGCTGAATTATCAGTTTGTATATGAACACTTTAAACAGTAGAATATTTTTACAGTCAGGGCTTAAAGCAACTGAAATGACAGTTGATGAGTAAACACTACAAGCAGTTGAATAGCTATTGAAAATGAAAAGATTAAAGCAGTCAAAATAAGTTAATAACTTCAACAGTGCTATATCTGTTTATAAAGGTGTGTCTCTTCTATGGCGCATAAAACCATCAAAACCTAACATGTTATATTTGATTAGTTACTGTGAATGTAAGAAAATGTGTTTGACTCTTTACTGGTCAAAATGCCACATAGGTTTGGCTCTTGTAGTATGCAAACAAAGACAGCACTTTGCAGTTTGTTCACATCGCAGACTGTGCAGCTGAACTGGCTGCTTGATTAATTTATGCTCAAACGTTTTATTCACAGCTTGTGCTCAAAAGGTTTTTCCAATTAACTGACTTACTTTGAATTATTGTATAAAAGTGTATTCATTATGTGTTTACAACAGATCTTTGTCATGCCTACTCCTTCACAGTCATTGCACTACATGTGTGAAATATGAAAGACCTTACAACCTAAAAGCCAACTCCAAATGACACCATAGTTCTGTTCTAAAGGCTCTGGTTTTGGCAAGGCAGCCAGTTACAATTCTACAGCAGCTTATTGCTTTGGCCAAGCCCTACGGGAAGCTTTAACGTGGGGTTAAATACTAATGCTGTAAATTACATGACCTTACCTATACTTCAGTTTGATGTTAAACTAATGTCATTACAGCAGCAAAACTGGGAAAGTTTTATCAGCTGCTTTATTTTATCTTTAATGCCAATCTTTTCCATCTCTGTTCCCCTGGCAAACATAAAGTGAGATCAATGACCCTGTTGTTGTTTCTGCATCTCTTAATGTCTTCCTGTGAGAGAAGCCAGAGGGTGTTAAACCCGTTTACAGGCTGCTTTGGCCTCACAACAGATTGCAGAGAGAGCCAAAGCCTGGCAGAGATGGAACACAGCCACAACAAATGCTCAGAATAATGGTATTAGATTTATGTGCCCATGCCTACAAAGAGGATGTTTGACTCCTTGTAGGAAGTGAGTCATGGTACAAAGAAAAACTGTAGTGCCCCTGAATTGATTCCTAATGTGTGTGTGTGTGTGTGTGCTTGCGTCTGTGTGTGTGTGAGATTGTATTAACCCCTCCTTGTTCCTCATCTGCAGGCCGTAGAGTAGCAGAGTCCACACCAACCTTCCTTTCACCTTCAGGGAGCGAGAGTTCCAAAATGGTGCTACGAGACGAGCAGCTGCTGCTGGAGTGTATTGCTGCTGGACTGTGAGTTCACACACACAAATGTATATATATCCCTGCACGTCACTGGTTATTGAAAGGTACAGGTCAGTAGTGGATTCTGATGTGATGACTGCATCAATTACAATCAACTGTGATTCTAAAAAGATTGCACACACCAGCCACATTCAGTTAATTAATTAATGAATGAATTTAATCATGGCTTAGTCTGCAAATGTTGATTTGATTTCTGCACAGGGAAACTGAAAAAAATATTTTCCTGCTGATGGAACTAAATGCATCAAATTACAGTAAAACCATGAGGCTACTGAGCCATTTACATCAAACTCATGTATTCTCATGCCTCTCCTCTCTCTGTCCTCTCCCAACAGTCCAACACCCACCATCAAGTGGTTTAAGAAGGGTGGGGACCTGCCAGGGCGGAAAGTCAAGTTTGAGAACTTCAACAAGACCCTGAAAATTATCAATGTGTCAGAGGAGGATGCTGGGGAGTATGTATGCATGGCCAATAATCAATTAGGCAGCATTCGTCACTCCATCTTTGTTCAGGTTAAAGGTGAGGACGCTACAGTACCCATGTGTTTGAACAAATATATGAACTTGTGTTTGTGTGTGAGTCCATCATGCTCACATGACAGCCTGGTTCCACAGCGGCTCCTTATTGGCTGGACAAACCAACAAACCTGGTGCTAGCCCCAGATGAGAACGGGCGTCTGGTGTGTCGGGCAAACGGCAACCCCAAACCAAACATTCAGTGGCTGTTGAACGGACAACCTGTAGACAGTATGTATAACTAATATTTCTTTCTTTCTTTCTAGTTTTTTTGCTAACAAGCATACATGTTTGTTAGGAAACAAAGTTTTCCTTGTTAAATTTAGGGCAAAATTGTTATGCAGTTATAAACATAAAACTTAAAACTTTTGTTTTCATCACTGACCCTCAGGCTCTTCCCCAAACCTGAGCAGACAGGTGCTGGGTGACACCATCATCTTTCGCTCTGTGCAGATGGGAAGCAGCGCTGTCTACCAGTGTAATGCTTCCAACCAGCACGGCTATCTGCTGGCCAACGCCTTTGTCAGTGTTCTAGGTAATTGTGAACAGACTGGTGACTTACACTGACTGGAACTGTTTGGCCTCTTTCTTTATGCTTTAATTTCACTCTTGAACCTGTTTGTATAGCCCTAAAATCTCTGTGAAGCTAAGAATATGAGGGCTGTGTTGCATGAATACGTCAGATTGTTTCTGTAAATCATGAATGAAAGCTGATCCATTGCCTCTCATCCACACACTTGTCTCACTGTATGTCCTACTCTCTTGTCACGTAATACATTTTGTATGATCAGGTTTTGATTGCACTGTTTTTACAAAAAGTATTATGTTTTATACATGAATGCGTTTTGAAAAAAATGGGATAATGTTTAATTTAATGTCCATAAACTGATATTCAACTGTAATTAGTTAAATCAGTTTGACATTTATATTTTTGATTTAATACAGTTTGTCTCGAATCTTATAGGCTGTTTTCACGGAAGACACAGTATGTGTCACAGTATGAAAAGCACAGTCATAAATAACAAAATGAATAATGGTCGTATTTGATCCAATTGCTCCAGTTTCGGGTTCCTGGTATTGTTCATGATACATCACTGCCACACTGCTCTGTCTTGCTGTCTCACTTACTAAAACAGAGGCATCGTTTATGTTATTAGTAACACTAGTAACACAGTTTTTATGGCACATGAAATTATTGTTAAATATACTCGATGACAGGCACAGTCCTTGTAATTGATGAAGAGTCAAAGGTGGGACCTATTCTCTGTCTTTTTGTAGACATGCCTCCAAGGATGTTAGGCCCCAAAAACCAGCTGATTAAAGTCATTGAGAACAACCGCACATTCCTGGACTGTCCCTTCTTTGGTTCCCCTCTGCCAGAGCTACGCTGGTGAGCATCTCATGTTTTCAAGTCACTGAATTCATAAACCTATACTATGTTGTTGAATTAACAAGTTCATACTTTCAGTTTCTAGCCCTGACCATGCATTTTGTACCTGTGTAGGTTTAAGAATGGACAGGGCAGTGGGCTGGATGGCGGCCAGTACCGTGTTTACATCAACGGGACCCTAGAGATCAAACGGGCCAGAGCAGAGGACGAGGGCACCTACACCTGTGTGGCCAACAGCATCCTGGGCACAGCTGAGAACCAGGTCCGCCTGGAGGTCAAAGGTCAGAGGTCATCACTGCATTCACGCTCATACGAGTTGACTCATTGCTCATCATTCAAACTCACAATGAACCTGAAAGTTAAGGCTAACATTTTGCATCTACACAAAGAAATGTTGATATGACATGTTTCTGTAAACATAAACCACACGATCACGTGCAGCTCCAACAGGGTTTATAACTTTTGGCAGGATTCCCACAGCATGTCAAAGATGAAATATATGAAATATGAAATGATTTCCTTTTCTTGTGCCAAACAGCCTGCACTCCTGGATTACATTTAAAGCTCTTGTGCCTTTAACATCATTGCTTCATGTCACATTTGTATTCAAAATCCATACACTGTGAACGTATCCATCCTAACATTCAGGGTAGAACTGAACTAGAAAAAAAATGCCACGTGGTGAGATAACTTTTCATTTTTCATTAAAATGTTTTCATTCAAATTAAAGTAACTTTTTTCATCCCTGCCTCCCACATAATACTGCTTTACTTACTGTTGTTAAGTATACTTTAGAAGATTTAACAACATTTTTCCAGTCCAGGAAGTGAGGTGTTGCCATACTGCACAGAACAGGTCAGGGTGAATTGTTGGTTGGAAAGCTCAGGACTTTTACATTGGTGCCATTCTTTGTTCTACAAAAGGAGTTTCTCATGCAAATTAGTTGTTTATTGATTAAGTTCAAACTACAGTAGTGCAGAAGTTATCTCACCTCTGAGCAGTTTGTGTTAGCTTTTTTCAACAGAAAAAAAAAGTCTCAAAGCTGTGTTTTTGGTCATATTGAAGTGTTTCGTATGTGTGGTTGTGCTACACCTGCCTCTATGATATCAGCCATCAGGCACAGCTTCACCTTTCACTTGGTTTGATTTCCTGGATGGATCTAAATATGCCACTTTATTTAGTATTTGTCTGTGTGTGTATGTGTTCCTCTTCAACCTCACTCCAACTCAGAGCGAACTCGTATAGTCCGAGCCCCGGAGCGCCAGTCAGCCATCAGGGGCTCCACAGCTCGCTTTGACTGTAAGGTGAAGTCTGATCCTAGCCTGTCCGTCACTGTGGCCTGGACCAAGGACGACAAGCCTCTCCAACTGGGATGGAGGTAAAAGCACCTACGCTGACACAGAAACGTTTCTAATGCTCCAGTGCTGCATCTGTTAAACCATCAAAATCATGTCACAGTCCCCCTAATCAAAAAAAGGATTGACTAGAGAAATACCTCTGCAGCTAATTCATTTTCATTTTGCTATTTTATAAAATTGACAATTCTGTCTTTGTTTACTTTGAGTATTTCTCACATACTGTGGTGATTAAAACACCTATAGCATCAATAAATTTAAATGTTTTAAACTTTCCCTCTATAGTTACATGGCGGGCTATACCATATACCATACCTAGACTTGTATAATACAATTACATAATACAATTCACTTCATGTTTGAAATATTGATATATTTTCTGTCAACTGCAGGTAAGATTACTTTACAGCGTAAAATAGAAACATATTTTCTTGAAGAATACGTGGTGAGGTATGCATACTATATATGTGGTGTTGGGTAGTGTTACTTTGGAAAGTTACATTATAAGATAAGATAAAATGATCCTTTACTGATCCCCCTTGGGAGAAATTTGCAGGTAACACAGCAGTACAGCGGGAAATAAGTAGCAGCACAAGACTAAGTCTCAAAAAGTGGAGACAATAATGAAGAGATATTGGAAAGAGTAAAGTAACAATTTGAATTTGAGTTTACTACTGAGAAGAGTATTTATGCATAACCCAAAATGAAAACCCATTTGCAATTCCTGGTGCATGTTGCTGCTTATATTGTACAGAGGAGTGTCTTCCTTTAAATGTCGACTCTACCAACATTGAACAGCATATCCTATGAACCATAATCTATAACTATAAGCTGCAGGCTAATACTAGCAGGAATGACAGATGCAATATCCCCTTTGCAGCTCTTAATAATCTTTTGTTTGATTACAAAGCATAAAAAAATCGTCATTCGAAAAACAATAGGGGCCTCACAGGTCGAGACCTGCTCAGGCCCTAATAAAGTACTGGCACACAGCCTAACAGGTTTGTACAACATGTCATTTCTTTTTAAAGAAGGTGGAATTATTTGAAGTACATGTACAACAGAAACAGAGGGTATGTTACTTTACAGGTAGCAGCTGCAGGGCCTTTTGTCTGCGGATGATCAGACAGTAAATTTAGCCAGGACAAACTGTTTTAGCAGTTAGAACAAGAAAACACAGGCTCTTCTACATCTGCAGATCGCTGCATACTGCTTCATCTGCAACTTTCTTTTATTGTGGAATCAAACAGAACATGGAACTATGGTGAAATTCTTACAGTAAATTCTTACAGTAGCAGGAACTAAATAATGGATTACTCGAATGGCAAAGCCTTGTGCGTTATGTAAAAAAAATCGGAACGCTCTAATGTGTTACTTTTTAAGTCGTTAACCACCAACACTACATGTATGGTGGGGTAAATTTGGGTCAAATATGTTGCAGATTGGGAAACTAATGTTTAAAGCACAAGTGAAATCAACTCTAAGGGTTATGACATACAAGAGTAATTGAGAGAGAATCTACTTTTAGAGTGTCTTTTATGCACGATACAGTTCTTATCTGTTTTTTAGATGTATACCAACAGCTCCTTTCTCTCTGTTTGTCTCCTAGGCTGAGGAAAGATGACGAGTCGCTGACTATCCCGAATGTGAATGAAGGCGATGAGGGAATGTACACCTGCACTGTTAAATCTGAGATAGACCAGGACACGGCTTCAGCCCGCCTCACTGTGTTAGGTACACTTACATACAGATCAGTGCTGGAACAGGATCTTCTCTGAGCCCAGTCAGTCCCATAGGTCACAGTCACTTGTTTTAACTGCAAATTATCCATCAAACAGTATCAATTTATGCTACTACTTATTACTTATTACTTACTTATTACTACTGCAGCCAGTTTAATGTAGGGAAGTAAAAGTTATTCTACTATAGTACTATGAACTACTAGAGTATCATTTGAATTATAGGGAAGGAAAAGTAGGTCGGAAATTATGTTAAGTTACCAGCATTTCAAGGTTACATATCATTCTCTCTCTGACACACACACACGCACACACCTTAATGCTTTAAATGTTCTTATAATCTTAGGTATTTACTGTAATTGTCCTTAGTCTGGCACTGTCCTATTTTTCAGCTCTATGCCTTCAAAATGGAAATCATGCATGTTTTATTGTTGCTACAGTTTACTAATACACTTACCTAGCTTAGCTTTAACTCTACTGACTCTTGTAGATTCAACAGTTTGCATGCATCTTACTGAGGTACTATTGGTCATTGTAGAAAGTGCTGCAGTGCAGCTCTACTGTAGACTCAGTTTGAACATCCTGTGTGAACATTGCTTTGACATTTGAGACTTTTGCAATGGCAGTAAGTCACAGGAAAAGCCAATGTATACTTGTACTTGGAAAGTACTACTGCATATATGTGAAAAAAACATGTATGAAGCCTTTTGTAGCTCCAGAAGAAGCTGAATGTAATCTGAGAAACTGCCTCCACTGATGTCACTCAGTGACCTAATTGTATTGTTAGTAAGGTAGGCACCACATTTTAAAAAGCAGTCCACTACTCTACTAGTCTAGTCTAGTCTATTACACTCCTGTAATACTGTTGGACTCATTATGGACCGTTTTTAAACACATGATACAGCAGGACCAGGGATATTGCCTTTTGTAGTCCACACTCTTATTTTCCCTTTTCAAAACCTGGCACCTACATTACCCATAATGCATCTAGCCAGTGCTGTAGTACACCCCAAGACACATGAACACACTTTAATGAGTAAATTTGGTGGAGTATGAGGACTCATAAATAGCTCAAATTTCCACTATTTGGTATTTGGTATAATTACCTCCTGGGTTCACAGAGTTGACTTTTTCTCTTGGAGAATGAGAAACTGGCTTAGATTAGTGTCTCATATCCAACAGTCGGTGCAGAAGTCTCAATGGTAAATATGATGATTACATGATTCTCTCAAACTGGAGTTACTGAAGATGACTTACATTAATACGGTGTGTACTAAACTACATGTTAACCATGGTGCTCCCTCGCTGTTGATTGGTTGGTAGACTAACCTGCAAACTCTAACCTTTATACCCACTTCCTGGTCCCTGACCCCGCCCCACAGAGGAAGCCTCCCTCAACCCCTCAGTCTCTAGTGCCTTGCCTCCAGGTAACACACAGTGGAACCCTCTCTTTAATCCTTCTTTTTCTTTTCTTTCCTGTTGATTTAGTGCTCTTGTTGTTCTATCTTTTGTTCTCTGCTTCTCTCTCAAGTCGTGCCTGTTGTATCATAATATTTAGATTAAAACACTGTTATAATGGATATTATTTCATCATGTACCCTAAATGATTTGTTTCTCACTGTGTTTGAGAGAACATCTTGTTTTAATGCACAATGGATTTTGATATGCATGCATTACAATCCATCATTTCATCTCAAAATATTTGTCCAAATTGTTCATAATGTCCAGTTTTGTGCATAAATCCCACTCAGTCCAAGTTGTTTGTTATTGTTTTTTGTAGTTGTTTGTTTTAATATCACTTATTAAGTGAAAATGTTGATTATGAAACTCAGCTGTGTTTCATTTGGAGGCTCTGTTAGTTGTTGTAACTAAATCAAATAGCGTGCAGAGCATGAATGAGACGTCAGGTTCAGTATGAGTGACGTATTTTGCAGCATGCCTCTTTTTACATGTGTCTGCTTGTAGAGTGCAATATGTGTTTGCCATATGTAAAATGAGTTTATTTCCTGTTTGTCTGTAGACCGTCCTGACCCCCCCATGGATCTGGATCTATCAGACCCAGCTGTCCGCAGCGTTCGACTCACCTGGATCCCAGGAAATGACCACAGAAGCCCAATCACACGTCAGTGTACACACACTATTATAACTGTATTCTCTCACATCCCCTTGATATCTCTGAAAGATTACACACAGAATCATGTCTTGTGTTGAAGGGATACTCTGAACTATATTTATGTGGAACAAGTCTTGCTTTCATTCACTTCTCATCTCCTAACGCAGCATTTGCAGTAAGTACAACATTTAGGGAGATAAAGAGAAGATGTGTTCATAAAGGAGAGCTAGAAAGGTGAAGTGGTAGAGTTTGTTTCAGGTCACCAAGCTCAAGAGAGAAATTATAATGTACTGTGGCTGAAATAGAAATACTCATTAAAATGTGCCTCATTTCTTCAGTCTATCAGAGAAATATGATTTTGAGGCCTATTACTCACAAAATGATAATTATAATCTGTATTTATAGGAAGGTTTTTAAAATTAATGCATTAGGGCCATTAAGGCGAGGAGATTAAATTAAATTATACCAGAATACATGAAGCCACAACTGCAGGTGGTTCATCACAGGAGTAGTACTGATTTAGAGAACCTGCTGAACCCGCCTCATTTCCACAGCTTTGACAGGAAGTAGTCTGCCTTTTCTCAAGCAAGTTGTGTGTCTCTGCAGAGTTCCTGGTCCAGTTTGAGGAGGACCGCTGGGAGCCAGGCAGGTGGCAGGACCTGTCCACTTACCCTGGAGATCTCAACTCAGTCATCCTGCAGCTGGCCCCCTTTGTCAATTACCAGTTCAGGGTGATTGCCATCAACTCAGTGGGCCAGAGTCAGCCCAGTCGCCCCTCACCACGATACAAGACCAGCGGAGCTGGTGAGGAGCACCACACACTAATCTGAAGACATATGTGTTTTAAAATGCTTATGTATTTGATTTTAAGCTTATGTTTTTATATCTTCTTTTCTGCTACTTTACATGAATACTGTGATTTTGTTCATGAAGGGCCTCAGCTCCTAACTAGCTCCAAAGTTACATTATTTAAAAAAATGTTGGTGATACAATTTGTAAGATATCTCTGACCTGTGAGATGGTGGATGTTTGATTTTTGAAAAAACTGTACAGTTTTTCAAAATAAGCTGGAGAACATTCTAGAAGCCACAAGACAGAAAGCCTCAGGTCATAGCTCTCTCCATTTCGACTCTGGGTCTGTTGGAGTCTGTGTTTAACTTAAGTGCTTATTTTGATATTAAAACAAGCCCCAGATGCCATTCCCAGAGGTCTTCGTGGATGGGGCTCCAAGAAGGACAATATGGAGATCACCTGGGAGGTAAGATATGTACAGGGGAAGACATTACATCTTATAAATAAAATTCACTGACTGTTAAACATTACTGTAAAAAAGAGAAAATAGAATTTGAAAGTAGTTGGAATACTTCCTGAAGCCATGTATGCATATTTATTTTTCATATTTTTTCAAAAATTACATGCAATTAAATACATTTTTAACTGAAGAAAATTGCTTTGGCCCCACATTACAAACTAGGCCCAAAAAAGAAGAATGAATGCAAACTGCTCTCTACACCAAATGAAAAATAAAGAAAATGTCCACTAGTGGTCAACAAACTAAAACCTTTTACAAGATTTTACCTTTTTATCAATGAAAGACATTCCTCTTGGCTAAAATGACTGTTCATCTTGTTGGTCAACGGGTATTCACATAAAGCTTTTCGTTCCCAGCCTCTGCTTGATCTTGAGAGAAATGGTCCAAACCTGCACTACAACGTGTGGTGGAGACTGAAGGATTCGGGGGAGGAGTGGAGTAATGTGACCACGGTGGGGTCCAAATATGTCATCCACAACACAGAAACCTATGTGCCTTATGAGATCAAAATCCAGGCCAGGAATGAGTTTGGAGGAGGACCTGAGTCCAATGTGGCCATTGGGTACTCTGGAGAAAACAGTAAGTAGATACATACAAGATATCAGTTTATAAAATCAAATATCAACATTGATCTTTGTTTATGAAGGTTCTCAGTCATCCAGGTCATGGTAATTCTAAGTGCTGCATCATAGACAACTGGACTTGTTTCAGTGTCTTGAAGACGTTTCACCTCTCATCCAAGAGGCTTTTTCAGTTCTAAGTAACTGGAGGGGAGTTGTAGGCTTTTAAACTCTGTGTGGGAGTGTCCTTACAGAGTCATATGAGCTCTGAGTTTCAGTGTTTTTAGGGCCACTTGGAAGAGCTAAATCATTCCTGTGAGGACAACAATGTAAACATTACTTATCACCAACCTACAATGCAGTACTGAATTCCCTCCCCAGACAGCTTCACAAACATTCACATCTGAGCTCAATAAAGCCCTACCAACCCACATGAAGAACACAGCTCTAAAACTCAGAGCTCACGTGTCCTTAACAACTCTGTGAGGACACTCCCACACAGAGTTTAAAAGCCTGCAGCTCCCCTCCAGTTAGTTAGAACCGAAGAAGCCTCTTGGATGAGAGGTGAAACTTATTTAAGAAACTGATACAAGTCCAGTTGCCTACGATACAGCACTTAGAAGAAACATTTTTGGACAAAGGCTGATAGACATTGTTAAGCCATGTGGTGCTTGCTTGGACCCAGAAGCGGAAAATGAGGCAGGAGTAGAGTGCAGGAAGATTTATTGATACTTCACAACAAATATTTGCAGGAGAAGTTGTAGAGAAACTCCAGCTGGAGAGTCCTTCGGAGAGGAGGGGGGTGTTGGAGGAGAGGTTGCTCACTGTGACTCTCAGGTTGACAAAACATAAATCCTCTCAAAGTCATAAGTGAATCATTTCACTTTCTGCCATTTTAAGCCATTATGGCATTAGATGGACTTGTTCCTGAGCCCCTCTAATGTATCAAGAGATTACAGAGCTACAGTAGACCAATAGCAACTTCAAGTGGCAATTGTAAAGTTTAATTTGTCAAAACTTCTTTTGCTTCTTTGACAACGAAAGGAGAAAGGTTAAAGGAGCAAAGTTGTAGAACTTGCTACCTGATCACTTCAAATTTGCAGCAAACTTTAGCACCTTTAAAAGAGCAACCACAACCTGGTTAATTCAGCAACAAACCTGTACAAACCTAGTGCTTTTAAATGTGTGCTATGTTACATCATGGTGTACTCAATTTAATGCCTCTTCCTCTCATTGTTTTAATTTCTCATTCTAAAGCACTCCCAGTGACATGTGTTGTAAATTAGCATCTGCTATGAACACTGTGTTTCTTGCATCGGGCAGCTGTTTTCAGTTTATCTATGCATCTTATATCTGTCCCTATGAAATAAACCACAAATAAATAATAAATTACAATTACTGCAATGCAACAAGGGCACAAATGCTAAGGGAATTTGTTGTTATTCCAGCTCAAACAGAACCAAACCTTTCCAACTATTTACACATACTGTGTCCCTTTTTGTGCATTCAGAGCCCACCGATGCTCCCACTGACCTGCGGGTTTCTAAGGTCGAGGGCACCATGGCGCACATCCACTGGAAGCCTGTGGCTCTGAACTCAGTCCAGGGAGAGTTCAAGGAGTACAGAGTGGGTCTGGCTGTATTTCTAAAAATGAGAACTGACTGTTGAGCTGATTTAAAAAATACTTCCAACAGTTTATTTAGTTTAATCTCCTTACTGTCTTAACTTCCCCTTCTACCTCCTAGCTGTACTACTGGCGCGAGTCGAGTCTGGTTGCAGGTCTGGTGGTCAGTAAGGAGAAGAAGACCAAAGGTTTCTTCAGCACTGTGGCTGAGCCGTCAGGGATCCTCAGCGACCTGGTGCCCTACTCTAAATACAAGATGTTCATGGTTGTGGCCAACAGCCGCTTTGAGAGTCCACAGAGCAACGAGGTGGAATTCACCACCAAGGAAGGAGGTGAGGATGCACCCAGACACAGGTCAAATAATATATTAGGAAGGGCTGACAGCTTCAGAGCTTCATAAAAATGCGCTCAACCACAAACCTTATCAACAAGAATCCATGAATGACATACAGGTTTCTACAGGAACATTTTGACTCTAGTATTCTGGTGTTCTGCTTGCTGCCATCTTTGTGGAGTGGAGTGTTATTGGATTAACAAATGGTATTCAGTGCAAGGTAATAGACTGAGAGCCTGCCAATGAAGTGAGCAATTCACCTTTCTTTAACTCTGGACACACTGTAGATGTAAAATGTTCTTTTCAAACTATAATTTATTATAGGGATAAAGCATTGAATGCATTTTGAAGGATACTTTGGCACTATTGGACAATGATGGAAGCTAAGTAAGTACACTATATATTGTACTTTAATACATTTGGTACTTGTATTTGTACACCTTAGTTCTAGTAGCCTTTAAGATTTAGTTAAAAATACCAAAGATAATCAACAAATAAAAATGTGATGTAATATTAGTTTTACAGCTTAGTGAACACATTAATGCATCAGTAATTTTACTGTAATAATGTGCACAGACATTTTTTCTGAAATATACCCTTCTGCATAGTGAGTACTTTTACATTTGTTACTGTGAGTATATTTTGATGCTAATATGTTTGTACTTTAACAGAGAACTCCAACACTGTGGTAATGTTTGTCTTCTTAAGCACAAGATCTGAGAGTCTGAGTCTGAGTACTTCTTCAACGTCTGCTTGGACTAGATGTTTATGGAGCCAGAGATTTTTTGGTGCCAGCATCTAGTAACCATCAGTGGTACTGCATTATAATGCCCCAGCTTTCAGCCATGATGGAACTAGCTCAGGCAAAATAAGATTCTCTTCTCCTCTGTCCTGGACCCATCTGCAGTTTCTTCTGTCTACTCATTGTTTATGTGATTTTGTCTATCTTCCTGTGTGTGTGTGCTTGCAGTGCCAGATGCTCCAAAGTTCTTAAGGATAAACCGTAGAGGTTTTGACACCCTCCAACTTGAATGGGACAAACCTCTTGAGCCCAATGGCATTCTGATTGGATACCAGTTAAAATACCAAACAGGTGAGCAGTTCTGCCAAACCCTAAGTATTCACGCAATTACTGTATAATAACTATCAAACTTTGAGACAGTAAGCATTTTATTTATTTGGCACTTCCACTATTTGTTAGGACTCAGGTGTTTGAATCGTGTCTATAGTTTTATTGGATTATGCTTTGTTTAGACCACACAGCTTTACAACAGACACACAACAGGTCAGCATGAATGGACACACAATAAGACAGGTTTGAACCAAACCAGTTTAACTCTGTAATCTTAACCACTTGATTGGAAGTGACAGTGGAGGTGAATGCACTCAGAATGTCCATTGTATTCAGCCACTCTGTTGTTCAAAGTTGATGTATGCGAAGCTGCAATATGTGAAGTACGTCAAAGAGGAGCCAAGAAGTAGCTCCAAAGCTGCTAATGGACTTTGGAGAAAGTTTGGATAATAACTGAGGGTTTAGTAAAAATGTGTCAGTCCAAAGGAATAACTGTGAGGAGGAAGGTCAGCAATATGCTGCACCGTACGATGATCTGATAACAAACCAACCAGTCTGTCCTTTTATGTCATCCTTTCTTCTATAAATGTATGTGCGTAGTCAACGGCACCAAGTTGGGTCATCCCCAGTTCAAGAATTTCCTTCCTAATGAGACAGAGTTTACCCTTCGCCTGCCTGACCGATCTATCCGCTACAAGTTCTTTCTGTCAGCGCGTACCCAGGTGGGATCAGGGGAGGTCTTTGCTGACGAGTCCCCACACTTCGCCAATGAAGGTTAGTGTTTCGACATTTGATCATTTGTTTACCAAAAAATCTCACCTCTGATACCTCCAAATAACTATTTTTCATGTTCAAGGTAGGTATGGGATGAACTGCCTTGTTTAACAGTTGATTATTATTTGCTCAGAAGAGCCAAAAAAAGGTCACTCAGGCTCAATCAAACTGTAAATGGCCATTATATTTCTTATAGTGTACTGTATGTTTTAGCCTTTGATTTTAAATGATAACGATAAGGCAATGATCTATATTTTTCTTTTTGTTAACAAATCCCATTAAAAGACCCCAAACCGTGTGTGTGTGTGTGTGTGTGTATGTGTGTGTGTGTGTGTGTGTGTGTGTGTGTGTGTGTGTGTGTGTGTGTGAGAGAGACAAAGAGAGAGAGAG
>OMLP01012653.1:0-42420 GCA_900302685.1 Spondyliosoma cantharus
CTTCTCTGGAAGCCTTGCAGCAGGTCACAAAGCTCAAAACACATCAGAGTCCTGAAAAAAGGAACGCTCCCCATCGCTGATGAAATGTCAAAGGGTCTAAATGTGAACGGGTGCAACAATGTAAACACACGCTTCCACATAATCAAAGTGTTTCCACCTGCAGTGACAGAGCCATCAGTTCTGGGCATGCCGGTCATTACCTCACAGCCTTCTGGTGCTCGGAGGGTAACCTAAGTGAGGCCAGAGCGCGACTTTGGCTGACTTCAGAGGAAGGAAAGTGAGGGAGCAAAGGGGCATTTTCCTCTACCTCACCTCAGAACGTAAACAGTGAAACAGTCTGCAGACCTACAGGTGCCTCAGAGTCGAATTGACCAGAACGAGGAAGGTCATCTAGAGAGGAATAAAAAACGAGAAGTTTGATCACGTTTGTAAAAGAGCAGTTCACCCAAAAATCCCTTTAGCCGAGAGTGCCTGGCCATGGTATTACACCTCAGCTTTAGCGATTCACTTCTTGAGGACGATTCCAGCTCTCATCTGGTGATTCAGTCCTATCTACTCACCCCCATACTGACAGAAAGTTGGGAAAGTTTGATAGTCCACAAAACCTTTCTGGAGCTTCACAGCAATAATAACTCTTATCAAGAAAAAAAAGTTTAAAAAAGTGCAAATGGCACTAGTGAAAAATACAGATGAACCGCACTAATTGAAAGAAATCATGGATGCTACCGCAAGAGGTTTAATGGGCTTTCCCTTTCTTTTTCTGTTTCTCCATTGTGCCATCTGTCCATCTGCAGCCAATATGGCCAGTCGGAGTGGTTTATCTCACCGACGGGCCGGCACCAATTCTACATGCTCAGTCGGCCTGAAGGCCCCCAACAAGGGCCGTCCAGCGCCAACGGTGTGAGACACACCGCACAGACAACAACCATGGACGCTCACTGATGGCCCCAGCAGTCTTCGAAAGTTGACCATCAGCCTGGTGTGTCAGGGCCTTTAGGTTATGCTGGATGAGCTATATGGAGCCATTTTCATGTTATTTTCTTATTCAAACAAGTTCTACTTCAGTTTTGCCACGAAATGATCCAGAAAGGTTTTGTGGACTACTAAACTTCATCCCCCCCAGTGGCATGGGGGCATGTGGATAATCACTACATTTTCATTTTTGGGTGAACTTATCCTTTAAGTTTTTAGTCCAAGACCTGAGGGCACTGCACTCTTGTCCACGGCCTCTGTCAAAGAGAAGTTGGAGAAGGCCTGTCACCCCATCCTATCACATTCTCATTATCACGGACTGGCCTTATGGCGAACATATTAGTCCCCCCCTACAAAATACAATTCAGGTGCTTGTGGCAAAGGGTGATCTTTCCAATCATCCTCTCACTCTCTTCTTTGCTCTTATAAGACAGCATGGCAAAACAATTACCTGATAGCAAATCGCCAATGAGCATGACAAAGTGAGTGACGTCTGGGAACCCAACACCTTATGAAACGATGCCCGACGTCTCGTAACTTTTTTACACATGACAGCATGACTGCTCTCCCGAGGAGCTCGTCTGAGCGCTAATCCATACGGACCGCCACAGCAGCAGCAGGCAGAGGAGGAGCAGGGAGACAAGGGCGCGTTAATGAGAGCCAGATCTGCTCTGTTAGCTTAGCGCCTGGCCGCATGCTCAGACACAGACAGCAAGACAGAAAGCAGTCCATCAACTGCCCCTGCACAGCTGCTCACAGGCTTCTGAGGCAACAAGGTGGGGCAGGACAGCAGAGTTTTGGGAGTTTGGCATGTTACTGAGTCTGGATGTGCCAAAGGAGTGTTGAGTCCTGCCTTCCAACTCTATGACAGCCTAACTTCTGTGCAGTTTTTTGTTGTTTCTGTGCAGCTAGGGTTAGTTTACGGCCTAGAACTGGCCACCTGATGAATTCATACTCCAAACCAATAGGGGCCATCATATCACCAGAGTAACAGCTAACTGTTGTTAACCATAGCTGCCGTGTGCAAGTAGCTCAGTTCGCTGTTACGATAATAATAATGCCATTTTCACCAGAACGTTTGGCCGCACCTTGTCAAACAACTTTTCCTTCTTCATCATCAGTGTCACTTGTGCCGATTTGAGATGGACCAGCCCCAGAGCAGGGCCTAACTGCAACCGCCCGCCTCCAAGCGGCGCTACGTTGACGTCTCGCAACTGCGGCCAACCTGTAAGCAAGCACCCGCCTGCCCTCAAATCGAGACTCAACTCCATGTCTGCGCAGGAAACCCGGCAGAAAGAAGTTTTTACAGTCTGTGTGTTCAGCTCTCAGTACTTTTGTAGCGCCTAACTGTGTATGTCTTTAGTTTCGCTCACTTTCAAACAGCTGCTGTGTTTTACTGTTTCGTTGTGTTCACTTTCAGCTGTTCTGGGAGCAGCGTTGAGTTACTGCGTTGGTGAAAACGCAACGTTTCCTGTAATGATGCTTCAAACAAGCTTGCAAATGACTAAATAATGGTGGGCTTTTATTGTGAAGAAGTTATAGGAAACCAAACACATTTGTAAATTTGTAGCAACACTCCAGACTGAATCATTTTCACAACTGTTTCAGTTGACAGTTGACTAGTGCTACGTAGTTAGATCCACGGCAGCATTTAATAGCATGGATTGCCATTATATGTTTCCCATGGAAAGCAAAAAAAAAAAAGAAATCTCTAATGGAGCATTGCTGATGTTTTACAACATGTTGACCAAAGAGCACTAATAACTTTCATAATTATTTTTGCCATAGTTGTAGTTGAGCCAAAACTATTAGGTGATTTATTGATCAACAAAAATTGATCTTAAATAATCTTGAAAAACGTTGAATCATTGAAGCAAACATGTCAACCATTTGCAGATTTAATATTCTCAAATATGACATTTCTTACATTTCTGTTCAAATAAGAAGCATCGGCTTCTCCAAAGGGGGTTTTGACGAAGGCTGCCCTACTTCTCATGATGTGACAATAAAATTAATGTGAATCAAGTAGCTTTACATTAAAAAACAAAACAAAAAAAAACATTGAATCTGTCAGCTCAGCCCCTTGAGTAGCTGACGTTTTTCCAGTGCAGGCATGAGGAAACAGCAGTGCTACATTTCAGCACATGGTTGGACCACATGAAGGCATTATTATGCTGTACGCCTCCGTTGTTGTTTGACTGAGACATATTTCCAGACGGCTGCCTGGACCGCGGCAAGAGATGAGGGATCTGCTACAAGGGGAAGAGTCCTCGCTCTCGCTGCCAGCCCCGACCCTTTCATAATCGCCCAGGAATTATGCACATCCCAGTTAGAGCACTGGTAGTGAGTTATGGCTCTGGTGGCGTTTCCTGAGATGTCTGCCAAAAGGATGATTTAGATAGATCACACGTCTGGGGTCTGAGGGTTTCTCGGACACTGTTTAAACACAAGACTTTATTCTGAGGACAGAGGAATGCGAGAGGCGCTGAGTGAAAAACCATCACCTAATAGTGACATTTCCAACATGGAAACCATGACAGCAGAGAATTCATATTCATCTCCGCTGAAGACCTGGACGTTTGAGCAATTACTGAAAAAGACTTATTCTTCAGTTGGCACCTGGAGTTATAGTTGTCAACAGCTCCACACTAAAGCTTAAGAGTTGCATTAACACTAACATATACACTTGTATTCACTTAAAAAAGAATTTTATTTAGTTTAATACATAGGGCGGTTCGTAGTGAAATATGTATACATTCAGCTTTACAATTCATACAGGAATTATCCCACCAAATTCCTAAAATACACACAATTTACAAGGTATACATGTTTCAACATATTTCTGAACACAAAAAAAAAGACAGCTATACCAGTTTAATAAGTAAAAGCCTACTTTGTTTTATTATTCAAAGAGGAACTGTCTGTCAGCACTGTTTTATTTTTTAGCTAAATATAAGTTAAAATAGTTTCAGCTTGTGAAGGCTGTCACTGGACAAACAACAAAGAATGGCACGCAGTTTTTCATGCAATTAAAAAGAGATTTAAAAAAAATAATAATATATATATATATATATGCTTGAGTCCATGTCATTCTCACTGTCCCTGGTACAAGATCAAACTCTCAGAACTACATTTCCCAGCACTCGAATACTACAAACATGGCCAGAGGTCAGGGCTACAGTACATGTGTAACGGCTTCTCGGATACATACACAGGGATAGGGAGTACTGTGAAATCCATTAGCAATTTGGAGCACACAGCTTTCCCTTTGATTTTCCAAATTCAGTGGAAACACCCTCATGACTCACTGCCCTGTCTAATATTGAACACTTTTCCTTTGTCTTGGTCCAGTCAAAGGGATGTATATGAAAAACCATAGCAGTGCTAGTGATATTACCAATATTATCTGTCTGAGTGAGGGAGTGCCAGTAAGTCGCACTCCATTAAAGCAACTCGTTACAACAAAGGCGTGCAATTTTAAGAGGTTCCCTCTTCTTCGTGCACCCAGTGGAAAGCTTGCTGGTGCCAATCTCTTTGATTTATGCACTATTCAAAACACACCAAAGGTTTGAAGTCCAAGTCAATAAAAGTAGTAAAACAACAGTTCCAGACACTTGGTAACTCTATTATATTCTGGAGAAATGAGGCAGTTGTGTGGACAACAGAGACACATGATCCAAACCTTTGACTGAGACTGGTGAGATGGAGTACGACATGACTTGGCTTGATAAGCTTCTCCATAAGCATGGATCCTGATCAGACTCTCTCAACGTGTCTGATCAGGATCAAGCAGCAGGACAGAGCAGAGGAAAAACAAAGACAGGAGAAAAAGTCGGCCCTGCATTGTTAGAGATGTGCACACTAAGGCAAGGTGCTCCGAGGACGATAAGCATGCTGACGAGTAGAGAGGAGCCTCGGTCAAAACTGGTTTTCCGCTCTCACTATCATACTTCAGAAATGTACCCATATGTTTTACTAACTTTGGTTTATACTTTCTAACTCTTATTTAATATTCTTATAAATATATATATATGAAGTGAGAATGGTTCATATTTTAACCAAGGTTCTGAAACTGCACAAAACTGATACTCAAAACAAAACAAGAGGAGGGGAAAAACTCACTCAAATTCCATTAAGAGGAAGGCTGAGCTGCATTTTGCATTTAGCGCAGCGTTGTTATTATAAAGTGTGCAAATAGTAGTGTCTGTGGGTGGACGGTCTACAGAGGGAAGACTGTCGGACCTCCACGGCCTTCATGGGGGGGGGATATGTTTGTGTCTATGCTTGCATTTGTGTGACACTGTGTGTGGTATTCGCGTGTGTGTGTTTGAACATGTGTGAGCGAAAGTGTTTATGCATGTGTGTCGTCTACACCAGGGAGCAGTAGCCACCGCAGGTGCCGCCTCCTGCGTCTTCGTCGGTCAGCTGGACCCCTCGGCCGTGGTTCTCGCTCTGCCACAAGCCGGGAGTCTGGATGATCTTCTCCACCAGCTCCTCGAACGCACACTGAACACCGTCCCTGGTCTTAGCACTCGCCTCTGGAAGAAAGGGGGAGAGACAGAGACAGATGCATAAGAAAAGAGAAAGATAAATAACAGGGAAAAAGAAAAAACGGAGATGTGAGATGGATTAAAAGAGATGGAGGTTGGAAATAGAAGAGAACAGAAGATGAGATACAGATACAACAACTGTTAATGTCTGCATCTTGATGTCATCATCTGCCGGGCTCCCAGGCTGGACTGGGGAGTGGTGGAAAATGTCTCTACAATAACTGTCAACCCCAGACACTAATAGTGAACCTTAGGAGGTTATAAGGGGATATTAATTAACACCTGCTTCACAACACGATGATAACCAGAAATAAAGGATAGTAATAACTGTAAGACAAAGATATAAATCTAAAGTCAAACCAGAATTAACATGGTAGGAAATGCTTTGGAAATTATCTTTTAATTTCCAAAAAAAGTTTTAGAATTACAGTTTTGCACTTGAGGAAGATAAAACTCATTGAGCACGTGGAAGATGATACAAGCAGCATGTTTTATATATAGAACTACGCTAGAAATTCCTTACCAAGTATGATAGTTATTTTCTAAAACCATGTGTAATAGTCTGGTGTAACTCATGCCCAGCAGGTTCCTTGCGGAGTACGGAATCCTCCTGACTTACCTATAAAAAGCATGGAATGTTTTCTTGCAAACTTCAGCCCTTCTGCCCTGTCTAGCTCGTGGTTTTCCTAAAACAAAAGAGAGGTAATGGCTTATTTGAGGTCTGCCGGGCGGAGCTGTCAGCTACTGTGGGCGTCACGGGGCAGAGAGGGAAAAGTGATTTTCACAGACAAAGAACAGGACACAATAAATTCATAATGCTCTACTTAGTGGGCATTTTATCCCCACTGACTGATTCTGGTATCCTGCTGAAGGAGCAGCTGCCAGAAATATGAAAGTGGGTCTGCCACCATCATTTAGTTCTGTAATTTCTCAACTGGCTGGAAGATGACTTTTCCTTTAGAAGATACTTATTTTGTGCTATTTATTCTCCTGTTTTGTGAGATATATATTTATACAAAGTCACTGTGTCAGTACCTGTTTTGCATCTCTAGATACAGAAAAACAATTAAAAAATGTGTCCAAAAATAAGATACTAAGTCTGTCTTTGTCATGACGACAGCTCAAGCAAAGGTAAAGAAGAGTGTGACAAGCTGGTTTGAAAACTCACAATGTGCTCCTCCTCTCTAATTAGACATGTTGTTAAACATTAAAAATAAACCACAAACACACTTACCCTATCGATTTTATTTCCCACAAGCATTTTCACGAGGTCGTTCCTCGTACAGTACGTCTCAAGCTCGTTGAGCCAGTTTTCAAGCTTGGTAAAGGTTTCCCGTCGCGTGACATCGTACACTGTGCCAAAGCAAATGAACAAAATATGTTCAGAATCAAGGCAAATAAACACACACATTGTACATCTGGGTTTTGCTATCTCTGAATCCATAACACAGCAAGAGGAACATTTTGCAGCATGGGAATGATTAGATTCCAATATATAATTCCATTATCACTGTACTGTCTGGTAGAGCTGCAGCAATATATCCATTAGTTGTGAAATATCAAACTAAAATCAACAGCTATTTTGATAATCAATTGACTGTATCGAGTAATTTTTTTAAATATAAAAATATTTTCTGGTTTCTTTCTTCCTCTGCAACAGAAAACTGAATAACTTTGGGTTGTGGACAAAACAAGACATTTGAGGATGTCGCCTTGGGCTTTCACGATAAACTGTTATTAATACAATCTGACATTTCTCGTCATTTTATAGACCAAACAATTGACCGATTGATGGGTCAGAGAATCAACAGATTAATCGACAATGAAAATTATTTTTAGTTGCAGCTCTACTGTCCTGCATTAATAATATTTTAATGTGCACATACAGGACCTAACAGGAAGACTATGATATTCATTTTCCAACACTGTTTTGAAAGTGATTTAGTCTAACAGGCTATGAATTTAAGAACATACTTGATTCTTTTCTTTTTTTTTTTTTATCAAAAAACACGGACCTAATAAAACTTTACTCTCAATTATTCTGAGTTATTTCAATTTTTAAAAAAAGGAAAAAAAAGACAACAAATATAATAAACAACTTGATATATGACAATCATGACACACATGATTTCATCTAAAAAACACATGGTTGAAAACCAAAGGCAGTGAAGCCTCTGACAGGATCATATGGGGCGTGCTCATAATCTCAGTGCTGTAATGAGGCGCCTTGTGTCTTTCTGTACATCATTAGAGTGGTCAAAAACCATAGGCTGCTCAGGAAGTCTGTTTAAGAGGTTTAACTTAGTTCCTGTGTGTGTGTTCATATACATACTGTACAATCATGTCCATATGAGGAGTTGGACTTAAGGATATAAACTAACTTCCAGAAAGAGGCAAGTGTGTGTAGGTCACAGGATGAAAAGCCATCACTTGTTTTTACAACCACGGGCCTGACTCTGAAGTGAAAAGGTCGCGCGCACGCACACACACACACACACACACAACACACACACACACCCAGTCACACAACCAGTCACACAACCAGTCACACACACAGGTGCTTGAGCAATGATGGTGTCAGCAGCTTGGCTTACCCAGGATGACTCCCTGGGCACCACGGTAGTAGCTGGGCGTCAGAGTTCGGAAGCGCTCCTGTCCTGCCGTGTCCTGCAAAACACACACAGCTCAGTTCTACTGGACACACTGGCAGGACAAACTGGTGGCTCAAACAGAAGGAGAACCAGGGCAGACGGACCTAAAAAACAAGACCAACTCCTCTGTGTCCCTCACGGAGCATGTGGGCAAAATTGTGTAACATGAGCGCCATCTATTGGCCACTTTAGAGAATGGACAGACTGGTTCATAGAGGAGGGTGGTAGTTGATCCCTCTGCTCTGACTGACAGATAAGAGTCACATTTGTATTTACTGGGTGAAAATAGAGAGTGAATAGACTTTGTCACTTACCCATATTGCCAGCTTTGCCTTGTTCCCGTCCACGTTAATGGTCTTCACCTTGAAGTCAACACCTAGACAAAGAAAAGCGAGTCCGTCACTCATAATGTCACCATTACGTCATCCTGCTTGAGTCCCAATATGGCAACTCCTACAGGTTTGGATAATTACTGCCAAGAATAATGTATCATTGTGACAGACTATAATTATAAGTGATGTCTCTGTCTCTGAACTTTTGCTAAACCCAGCTTTCAGAATGGCATCACGCCCATCCCATGTCCTGTATTTAAATTATGGTGTGACAGTGTACTCACATGCACCACAAGAGACGTGGTGGTGGCGGTGTGGTTAACTGTTCAGAACTGAAACCAATACAAGTCTGTATTATAAAAGTAAATAACAAAAAAACACCACAATGTGAAATGGCTCAGAAAGCCATGTTTTACCAATGACTATCATGCCAGGTCCCAGATGAACATAAAATTTACATGAAAAGAATAATGTTGTCCCCTTTACCCTCAACAAGCAAATCTCCTCCATTGTCTTTGTTCGCGGTATTGGTCTGGATTATATATCTGCCTGATTATTAGCACCCACTGACAAATTTACCAGGGAAACGTACACTTATGATGGGCTTGTTCTAAAATTTGGGACTGGTGAAGGATTGGGAAACAGAACAGAGGAGGAGAATGGGGCATGAAGACGGGCCAAGGATATATGGCATACAGTCTGTACACACAGTCAACAACTAGCTCTTCCTCCAGTCCAGCAGGGTTGCTCAGATACTGCTGCCAGATGCATGTGGAGAAGAGTTGACACTAAACATTTGTCTGAACCGGGACCAGTCTCTCCTGCTTTAATTCAGTACAAAGACAAACAGGCCTTTCCCAGAGAACCTACTGTACAATACAGCATCTGTTTGTTGTATCACAACATGACAAGATGTCACAACAGCTGGATGTCAAGGCTGGGCCGAGCTCTGTTCAAACCAAAACAGAGGATGCAAGTAGTGTGTTCTGCTGATGAAAATCTATTGACATGCAGAAATGTTCACATACGAGGTCATGTTTTTAATTTACTGGCATTTGGTTTAGTTCTTGTTTCCTGACTTCTCCCTCACTCAGACTCTGTGAAGAGTTTTAATGACAGGCCAAACTAACTTTTCCTTTCACAAAATGATGGTTTTCTCTGGGTTTGAACATTGTTGAACATGAATGTTAAGTACACAATTCAACAAAATACATAACATAGGTCTAGTCATGTTTGGATATTTTGATGCAGAAAGTACATTTCAATTACAGTTACATATTTTATCTTCAATAACTCTATTGTTGAGCTGAGGGCAAGTTATATCAGGGCTCTAAACTGACTTTTTTCACCACCTTTCCAAACTGTCCCAATACAATTTAAACTTAAATGCTAGCTGTCCAAATGATACAATGTCTGGTTTTCTACAATAAAATCATTCAGATAATCAAACCATTGAATGATTCAAATGTAAATCAGCTTATATTTTATTTAAACATCTATTATTAAGATCATATTAATGAAATACCAGAAGACATTAGGTGATAAGGTCATCAATGCAACTGTCATGACAACATTTCTGCTCACCTGTCTGCCGATCATCTCTAATCCCATGAAGACCAGAAGATAACTTACTATTACATAGGTTCATTCTGGCACATTTGAAAATGTTAAGCCAGTACACTGTTTGCTGATGTAACAACGTATCGAGAAAGCTGGGAAAGCAAATTGCTTTAGGTGTAAAAGGTTGAACATGGATTTGATTCAAGTGATAGTGGATTGTGATTTCGGTCTGAATCTGAGGGATCTTGAGTGAATGAGGGAAGCTTAACTCCAATAAAAACATCTGTTTGGTATAGGCTCTCAGCTGGCCAAGTAAAGCAGTAACGATCCAAACCCTGACCTTGAGAAGAAAAACAGTTTCAACATCTCTAGAAATCTACACTTTTGGTGGTTCCAACAAAGACGGCATTGTGAGCTACAAGCTCTTCACAAATTAACATCAGCAAAAACAATCGACATTCAAACTCATCAGTGGGATTGAAAAATGTTGAGTTCAATGAACACGAGGTTACAGAACCAGGATTTTCTTTCAACCTCTTCATTAAGTTTGAAATAAATCAAATAAGCTGTGTGGCTGTAAGGGTGTGTGGTATCGTGGCAACTGTTACTTCCAGCTCGCCAGTACCATTTATACCTTCTGTGAACAGACCTGGTAACAGGCCCAATTTCTGTCTGCTGAGCTCAACTCAATTTTGATTTGAGTATAATAAAAAAAAGAAAATCTGTTTTAAATTATTTCCAATAAATACTGGGTGTGCAACTGACACAAGAAGCGAGCTCGAAGATTGAGCCAAAACTGTTCCTGGAGCAGATAACAAGGGTTCAGTGGATTTGTTCTGGATTGTTGTTGAGTAAAATGTGCAGTATCAGCCAGCAGCCTCAGGGCTTACAGACTAGGAAGCATAATGAAGAAGAGTTTATGTCCACTCATAATGCATGTGGAAGCCATTGCTGCCTACAGTAGTTGTTTATAGTTCTTAAAAACTCCAGACAATGCACTGGACAGCAAAAATATTTCTGATGGAACTCATGAGGTTTATCTGCAAGCAATCAGCATGCAGTCAGACCACTGACGCCCTCAACTTCACTGAGTTCATGTAATATTAACAGAGCTCCGGGAATATTATCTTAATATATCTGTTACTGTTTACATTTGTGTACAATTCACAGGTAGTAATTCAACTATATGTTTATAATGTTGTAATTAATGGTGGTGTTGTACTAGACTACAGTATATTAAAATTTCTTTCTAATATTCTCCCCCTCATATTTGTAAATTTGGCTGGCAAAACAATACCACTTATACACTTACAATGGAGTGTAGTTAAAGATGTAACATAAATACCATTTCTGCATTAAAAAATATATACAAATCACTAGACCTATGTTAAATATTTTATACTTTATTTGGGATAAAGTAAGCCGTGTCCTCACGTTATCCCAAAGTTTGCAAGAATGTTTACAGTTTTTCTCAGACTAAACTCTGAGAATTGGTCATTCTATTGGGGTAAAAAACAGAGGTCTGTGTAAGCAGGCATTCGGAGCAACCATTGTGGCACAAAACCCTTTCATTTCAATTATTGCCAACACAAAAAGTCTTTCATGTTTTGCCATTTATTACAAAGTTGTTGTTTTTTTAAAATACAAAAATATCAGTGCAGTAATAGACACCAAAATGCCACACTGGTGTTTGGTGCATGCATGTTTATGAGAACAGCTGTAGATGAGAATAAAGTGCAGGGTGGTAATTCATCACTGGTGGTGGCTTGATTGGAATTCTGGTCCTAAAAAGACATAGCTGTGACAGAGCAATTAGTTTGGCTCAGACACATTTTTTTATTAGGACTGTGTCTAAGATACAGTGTGAACAGTAATATGATCAAGCTAAGATATATACAGTGCAAACACTGTAGTGTTTTGAATGATTTTTTTAAAGCCCTTTGTACATGTAAGATATGACTAATTATCGATTTTAACATTACAGACAGGATGTATACATCATTTCACTCGGATGATGTCAGAGCTCACAACATACATCACAGTGTAATTCCTTTCTTTCAGGAAGCAAGTAAGGAAACGTTGTGTAATAACCTCAAATCTTATGTCATCTCATAACCATGATGCTATTGCTAGTTACAATATTATGAACCTAACAAAACTGTTTCAGTCGGTCTACCATACAATCGCAATTTACAATCATCCGTTATAAATAAAGACATCTAATAACTGACAGCAGAAGAAGAATACACCAAGCTCGACCAAACTACTGAACCTCCGACAGCTGGTGTGACCTTTAACTGGAGTTCATTTTAACAGGTGAGGTTCCAAGATGATCCAAGAAGAGAGCTGGATGTGTTGTCTGAGAATCCCATTTCAAGAAGGGACCTCGGCCCTGTCCAGTAACCAGGAACCACATTGGTCAAAATAAAACTGCTATCTTAAAATAAGACTGCTATCTTATTACCTTTATGTGTGGTACTTGTGTATAAGTTTACATTATAGCTTACTTAGCTCAGTTTTATCAACCCCAAGGTAACAAGAAAACAGTCCCACCTCCCTAACTGTTACAGTTTGTGTTGTCATTAGTAACACTAAAGATAAGTTTCAGCAAACAGCAAATGTTAGATGTTACTTACCAGTCTAAAGAAACGTTGAGAGTTTTACTCCCCTACAGCTGTCTCCAGTGCTGGAATGCCCCGGCAATATGTGCTCTTGTTTAGCTTCTTTTTATGATGCTTCTTTTCTCGGCCGCAGATGCGCTTCCTTTCCAGGAGGCGTTGTTTGAGGTGATGATAGAAGTCATTTTTGCGGAGCTTCTGCATCTGTATTAACTGATGCAGACTTCTTTGTCCTCTCCTACGGCAGACTAGAAACTACAGTGACTCGCTATCGTCTCTCGCAGCAGGTGGACGGCCCATCCCTGGCTACTTAGCAGTGGATATCTCTGCAATTGTACCCAATTCCTTTGAGTCTGAGTCATTCAATTTGATGCCTCATTTGGAGTCTAGTGATTATAACCTTGACCTTCTGACGCACAATATCTTGGCTTTTATATCACTCTTTCATTACCTCTGCTCACATGTGTTACTCACCTATTGTTGCTGTTTGTTCAGGGTCAAATGTGTCATCTGTGAATCTCAAGAGGAGGCTGTTGACAGGAAAAGGGGAATAATTAGTTTCCAACTTATTGTGAATCACCAAGTAATGGCTGTTTTTAGTAATTCTATTCCACACAGGTGCAGCAAGCTTTTGATGTGGCATCAGGTTTCCATTTGCTCCGTTCAAATCAACTGTCCTGTTGCACCAGACTTATCAAATTCTGTATCTCTCTATCCTTCTATTGATCACTCTGTCCTTCCCTTGCATTAGGCGTACAAGCTCCAGATGATGTCACTGCTTGCAGTCTGGAGGACAGAGTTCAATTCTTAACTATGACTAATCAAGTGCATAGGCCTTAATCACAACACTGATGATGTGGATAAGCTCACTCCTTTCCCCTGACCCAAGTCTAATTCTCTTATTTTTCCTCATGGGCCATCAGGAGGGATACTGGAGCGATGTGCTTTTGAGATATGCCTGGAGATCCCAAATTAGAACCATGTTTTGTGTAGGTCATCTGTTCAGGTAAAATGAAACTTGTGTATTCCTTGCCAGGCACTTCTACAGAACTGTATGCTTCTCAGAAATTAGTCCAGTCAGTGTAGCTATTTGACAATAGCTCAACTGGCTCAGGTTAATTCCAATAATGACATTTGAAACTAATCCCAGCCTGAATTAGTTTATTGTATTAGGAAGCACAAAATTGAGCACAAAATTGCTTTGTAGAAACCAATGCCCTTGGCCTCAACAATGCAGGCTGGCCACAAAACACTTTTCTGGAAATATAAGCAAACCTAGGTCTATGTGAGTGTGCTAGAATAAGCTCAGTCCCTCCTCTGTTCCTGGTCAATACAGGGCTGTCATAACAGTAAGCAACTACCAGCACAACAGGGGTAAATGTGAAGAAAAAAGAGACATGTCTCACTCAAAAAACAAAAACAGACAAAAACCTAAGCTTAAAGTCATTAGGGATCGACCAGTACAATTTTTTTTTGTGGCCAATATCGTTGAAACATAATGACTCTGAACATTTGTAACGGTTTCATTACTGATTTTCCACGGTATCAATACACCCGTACCACCTGCTCTTGCATGTTGCTTTACATACAGGACACAAGCCTTGTTTTATTTATCTTTAAGTAAAAAATGTATAACCTCAACGTTGTGTACATTTTTACCCATGGTTTCTGAAATGGTTTCGAGTATTTCTCAAGGTATTGGTTGGAAGTTAGAAATTCCAGTTACAAAACTATTTGAAAAACTGCTGAACATTTGCAGTACAAATATAAGTCATTCCATCACTGGTTATTCTACATTTTTACACTAAGCACAATTTACTCATATACTGTGTTTAAATACAATTTTGATTTCACTCAAACATTACAGCCCAAGGTCTAAGGCTACACTTTTTAGTAAATCAAAATAAATCTCCATGAGATCTTTTTGAGGTTTAGGCTATCTTGCCAAGAAAGCTTAAATATAAAACTTGTATAAAACAGTTTGGTTTAGTCACCATTTTTCATAAACAGAGATTTACACAGTGTTTTATCTTTTAGGCTCCAGCATTTTTCTCTCTCACCAGAAAAGCGATTCATTCTTGTGCTCTTTAGCGGTTTCAATGATTGGCCATGTCGATAATCAGCTGACTAAAAATTACAGTTGTATGTTGAATAACTCCAAAAGTGTATAGAGAAAGGAAAGAATAACTGATAGTGTTAACATTGAACCGAACACCTCTGGTTGTAGAGATTATTTGTGACCACCTGGCCTACTCTTGGCTGATCCAAAATGAGTGGTATCTCAAACATCTTTTACATCCAATCTCTTGTCGGTCGCGCTGAAGATGTTGTGGATTACTACAAACAGCGCTCCACCCTTTTGTAGTCATGGCTTGTTTTATTTTTTATTTTTATTTTCTTGGCCAGACAGTCCACTTGTCAAAAGGCTTACAACAAAGCTTTGGACTGCTCATTACCTGTGTGCTGTGTTATGACTATACTCATAGCAATGTGATGGTGGCTGGCTATCAGGATTCTTTCATGCAGTCTAGTCCACAGGCATGGAGAGGAGCTAATCTCATCAAGCTGTTGGCATGCTAAACAATCTAAATTGCCAGAGTAATGTTGTTAAAGCATTATACTCAAATATAAATATTAGGCTAAATTGTAGTTGCAAACAAATGCCTCTGATTAGCACTTAAAGAGACATAAAGAACACATCCTTTGAGTCCTTCTAAAGAGGCCAAGCTTACTAAAGCATGTCCCCTTAAATTCATCTTAAATGTGGATATTTCAGGTTGTTTTCATAACGATCGAGCAAATACAATTACAATCAGGGATTGCTTCTCGCTAGTCCGTTATCTAGAACAAGAGCGCGGTTGGTACTCTTCGTGCCTTCACTTATATCTGCTATACAGCTTAGATAACTGTCCGCAGAAGCACAGTCCTCGTGGCTTTACCACCACAGGGCAGACAAGTGGTCTCGATTGCAACATCTTTAAAACCAACCCATGTCAGACGTGAACAAAGATGATGTCACATACAGCTACTGTAAGCTAACTGAAGCTAGCTGGACAGCAAGCACAGCACACGGCTTTTTACATGTTTTTGTTTTCTTATTCTATTAAAGCAGTGGGCAACCACAGCAGAGGCGTAGTCGTTATTTTTGAAGCGCTGCAATATCTCTGAACCTCACATTTTTTTGCTTGGCTGCTGAGCTAACGCTAGCTAGCTAACGTTAGCGATGAGCCACGACATCAGTTTCTTTGGCGATAATTAGAGCTTACCTGGACTTCCCAACACCGCTCTCTCCTATTATCAATATTTTCAGCGTCGTTAGTATATCTTCTTCCATTTTCCCTTAACAGCGAGCACTGTTACTCTCAATAAACAGCTAAAACAGCCTGTTAAAAACGACGTTCCTGAGTAACTTGCGGTCCTGTTTACAGCTAAAACGGAGATAGTTTGACAATAATGTCTTGGTGAGACGTCTCACTCCCACCATATCCGGTATGACCTTTTTGGCACTTCCGCCTTGTATGTGTACATGGATATCTGATGAGCTTATCTTGGTGACGACAAGGCAGACACTGGAACATAACACGTGAGTTCTGAGGATGGTAGTAGACTTCGATTTCAGAAACTGTGTTTTCGCCCAGTGTTACATAACATCAATCTGTTGATTGTCATTGGTTCTGTTAATCTGTATTTTATTATCATTACCACACATTCCAAGGAATTTTTGTTCTTTATGTTATACATTAAGTCTGTGCATGAAGCTCATACCTTTTTAATTATTGCTACAGAAATAAAGCTTTAAGTCGTGTTAAACTCATCAGTAAATGCCATACTATATTTAAAACTAAATATATTAAATATTGGTTAAAAAGGACCAGTGTTTACATGCCAACTCAATTTATGTGTATTAAAATTGTCTCCATCTTCGTCATTGTTTTGACTGGCGTTTCTTCCAGCAATCTTGCACTCAGATGAGTACAGCGCAATACCCCACCCCTGTCTAAATGAGCTCTATCAATAAACATTTTAGTAGGAAAAACTCCATTCATGTAATGCTCCATTTTTCAGAAGTGTTTCATGGCCTTTCGTGGCTTTATTTGATAGTACAGCTTGAGAAATGACAGGAAATGGGATGAGAGAGAAGGGGGATGCCATGCAGCGAAGGGCAGCAGGTTGGACTCAAACCCTCGGCCGCTGCGGCAAGGATGTACTCTCTGTGCATGGGATGTGCACTCTACCAACGGAGCTATTGTAGCACCCCGATGCTCCATTTTTATGCAAAAGTGAGCTGTGTATTACAAAGCCCTATTGAACAACAATACTTGCTGTAATTGCTCCTCAGTTTTAGTAGAAATTATCTTAAAAACATTGGAAAACATCCTTTACATTTCAGCTTTAATGTGTTAATTCTCCTGAGTTTAAAAAAATAAAATGGAAAGTAATTTTAATTATTATTATTTTTAGAACACACGTGTGTTGTCGTTCAGTCCTAGTTAGCCACGCACAAAAAGACAGACATATTTTGTACTTTATTAAATAAATAACCCATAGACAGCATTGGGAGAGAACATGATATTGAAATAAAAGGCACTTTGAAAACAATACTGTAAATGCTTGTTCGTTGTATTTCAGAGGCATTTGGGTGTGAAAGCAGGTGATTCTGAGCAAATACTCTTGTCTCAGTCTTACAATCTAAACAAAAAACGTAACTGACAAAACTGACTTACACAAATGAGTTCACTGAACAACAGAAAACATATTTTTTGGCGTACTTGACAAACACAGGAGAGGACCTGAGAATGAGTCAAAAAATACTGCAGTTCGTAAATACAACAATATTTCATTAGTCAATTGCAACTTGTATCATAACTATACAAATCCTTCAATTGTTAAACATTGCCACAATTTCATAATTTTTTACAAGTGGTGTACAGTCCCTTTGTGATAGCATATCAACAATTCAAAGAATTATAGTTGATATTATTCATTATCTTGTGTGTTCACTCCTTTAGTACTTGATAGGAGCGCAATAAAATCTCAAACACTGGAAGTTTCAAAGCTGCAGCTCGATACATTTACAATCACTGTGATTCAACGTAACTGTCCAATCTACGTTGAATGCTAAATATTATTCAATACTTCCTATTGCAGTTGTTTTCAATATATATATACATACACACACACACACACACACACACACACACCAACACAATGTGTTGCTATGGCTGACAATTTACATATTAAACTCAGGTCCTGTCAGGAACACACGGGTACACACAGGAAGTCAGTGCACAGGGAGACGAGAAGACGGAGTGAAAGACAAAGACGTGTCTGAGGAGGGGACAGATGCTCTTACACATATATTGCATACCCTTGGTATCCACATTGTGTTGTTCAAAAAGCTAAATCCTCCACCCTTAACCAGTCCTGTGGCAGGGGAAAAAAAAAGCACCTTCCTGTCATCATTTCTGCAAATACACAACTTCAAAGTATATACACATTCTTTTATACTGTACATCAAAAATGCATATAAATCATAAGTGTTAGTAAAAATACTGATGCGGTGGCCGTGTGGTACATTATATTTGTAAAGCGACAAGAAGAAAATGACATAAAGTTCCTCCTCAGACCCCGGACCCAAATACTGCAGCTGTCAGATACTTTGATAGCAGAGTTCATTGAAAACTACGACGCTATCATTTTCCTTCATATTTGGGGTTGACCACAGTGGTGACAGCACTTTTGTAGATCGGATTTTCACCCTGGAAAGCAAAAAAAAAAAAATATATTATTACTCAGGCAAGCATTGTGCAATTTTGTTGTTAGATTCACCAAAATCACACATAAAACTAGGTTACTCAGCACACCGCCATGCTTTTGTGGCAAAATACCAAATATCCGCAGGTACAAATTAGGCGTCACATTTCAACACAAACTTACCACACAAGTTTGTGCCCTGGAGCCACTTCATATCCTCAAACACTGAACAGGTTTGGTGATTGTTCAGCTGTATTGACTGTCACAGCACACTCATGCACTCCTTTTAACCAACCATGAAGGTAATATTACTGTTCCAGGTTCCACTTCTCTAAAAGTTTACTTGATAGTTTCATAGAACAGGTGGAATTAGAAAAGAAAAAAATGCAACTGGGTGAAATCAAGACATACATAAACAGCACATGCAGGAAAGTGAGGTTGAAAGGAAAAGAAATACAAACTTAAAGGACAGCAGCTTTACGTCCATAGTTTGGGTTCTGGAACTGATTGATAGGACTCTTGTATATGGGATTTTCTTGCTATGGGTGGAAAATGAGGATAGAATAGAGTTCAGCAGGAAAACATAGAACACAGGGGAAAAAAAAGAATAAAAAGGCAGTATGGAAGGAGAAAATATGAATTAAGTCCACTGAGAGCGATGAAAGCAAGACAATAGAAAGGTGAAGTATATTTAATAGTCAATGGCAACAGACAAGACAATTTAGTTTAGTGTAAAAGCACTCAGAGAGCTACACAGACTCTCTAAATACACATCTCCAACACCAAAATGGCCGTCAGCTTAGTAAATAAAACGTAATAAAAAGGTGAAAATCACAAGTCATGTCATATTGACAGCTGTATTTCATAATTAAGGATATGTTTTTTATTGAAAGCATTTCTATCTGGCCCCCCCGCGAGCCCACCTACCAGAAAACTCTACACACCACTTGTGGTCATTTTAAGTCGTTTCCTGAGGTACTTTGCTGGTTAATCTGGGGACCTTTTTAGCATGTCATTCCCCTCTGTCATCCATCTACTGACACCTTTTCCATAAAGGCATACAATAATTAACAAGTAAGCAAGCAAGCAAATAAAAAATAAATCCTGAGCTTCAGGAGTTTTTTCCTACTACAACACACACACCTCCCTCACAGAAAGGGAGCGAGGAACAACAGCGTGAAAAAATAGAAGTATATAACAACATGAAAACTCCATGAAGCCTAAGACAAAGATGTCCTTGATACATAAATATTCTGTTGTATATGTATGTTATACAGATGTCTGTATGTTTTTAGTAATCTACTCGAGGTGGCTATGTGTTTTTGCAAACATTTAAAACCATATACTATTCTCTGTCCCGCCCTTGTGAAGAAATGTGGCTATGCAGCAGACGCTAATCTTTTTAAGGAAACAATGCCACATTTGGTATGAATTAAATATGGGCCAACACTGGATTTTGTGACACTTGATTAACTTGAGATCCAAATCACCAAAACTAAGTACTCTGTTGAGGCAACGGATCAGCCACAAGTAGAAGTACCTCATGCAGTATATTTGAAATTCCTCGTAGTTGCTTTGCCTTGTTATCTTTTCCGGAAACCCAGGTCACTCAGCCTTTCATTTCTTGAAATTACAGGGGTCTGGAGCCATAGGCTGCCCTGCCCATGGTAATAAGAACGACCCTTAAAAAGAACACAGATCAAAAACATCTGCATCATCGAACCAACACGCACTGTGGGTATGACGCCGTTCAGCCACTAGATGGAGGCATATTACTGCATGTGAAGATCCAGTCCTGTGTCATATTGGTATTGACGGATGATGCTGAGGGGGAGGAAGCGGGGAGGGGAGGAGCTGTGGCCACTCCCCGGAAAAAGCCCAGCTATGCTCAGAGTGCATAACATTCCCAAAAAAGTCCACTCAGGCTCTGACATTTTTCCTCTTTATTTTGAGCGCCATTCAAAAGCAACACATTCAATCTGTTTCTGAGGTTATGGGACTGAACAGAATGTGAGCGAGACATTTTGTAACGATATCAATAGGTCTGCAAACCTCGTCTGCTGCTAAGAATAACAAATGGTCTTCACAAGTTAATTCCCTGACAGCGGCTGGCTTTGCACAGCAGCCAAACAACACCTGTTTTCCACATTTACATTACTCAACCACACCTCTGCCAGAAATCAAAAATATTTACCCTGCTCATCTTTCATAGAGCTTGTCAGAGTTCCAAACACTCACCGTATCCCATTTGGCGTTCATCTTCTCCTTCTCAAACTTGGCGAATTCTCTTCTGTCGTGGATAATCATCAGCAGCTTCCAGATGAGCAGCAGGGCTAAGCCAATCAGAACGATGCCGGCGACCACGCCTGCCACGATGGGGATGATGTCAGGGCCGGTGGGGCAGTCTGAAACAAGGAAGGGTTTAGCGAAGTGTTGAGGCAGCTTGAACAAACAGTATAAAAATAACAAGACCATGGGAAAAACATCCCATAACGCAGCAGTATGTGCATAAACAAATGACCTATTTTTGCAGCTCAGCTGCCACAGCCCCTGTAATTAGGTGCCTCTGTAACAGAAACCTTCCACACCCTGGTCCATGTTAGCCCAGCCTTCTGCTTACCCAGCGTGTCGACTACATGGACCTCCTTCTCTGTGTTGTTGTTGACGGCATAGGTGTAGTAGAACCAGCAGTCGTTGGCGTCCCTCTCCTTGCAGTGCATCAGAGGGTAGGAGGCGTCGTTGGGCTGGGGCAGCTTGTCCCTGTCCTTCACTTTGATCAGGTTAAAGTAGCTGCAGTCTCGCTCGCATGTGTCCTTCTTCTCACCAGTGCCAAACGCCCGGCACTGGACACACTCTCTGGAGGGAACAGGGTGTTGGCGTTAGTAACGAGCAGTTAGATTTGCTTTATTATTAAAGGGTTACATGAATCACAAAAAACATTCTACATTTTTAAAATTGTGTCACGATATCGGTTTGTACCAATTTGATTGAAACCACTTCCATTGAAGAGAAGAGCCAGATGTTAGTGGGTGTAGGTGTTTTCTTTTTCCAGTGTGAAAGGGGTACAAGTGTATGTCTATGCAATGCTAAATTACCACATGTATTGTACAATAAAAGAGTTATAGCTTGCGGTTATCATTCCTCCGCTCTGTATTGACTGCAAGGCAATGCAGTACCGCTGTATAGTGACTACACTGTACGATAGGAGATGGGTGATTTTATCCAGAAACACATTTATTACTTCGGTCAAAGCTAACATGAAGATTTAGCGGCCTTGTACCAAATCATGTGGGGATTTTTGACTTGGCAGTCACGTATAGTTCATTACTGCTATTGTGTCTCAGCGACAAACTTCTGGTAAATACAGTATCCTCCTGCTTCAGGAAGGAAACGCCATCCGGGGAAACACAAAGAGGGTATTTTGAGTTCAACAGACCTATAAGTTTAGAAGATACCCACTCGATTAAGCTAATTCCAACTGTTGAAGCCTCAGGTTTGCCATATGGACCTCTGGATCTGCTCATCCATTTCTTATGGTATGGTTGCTCAACAAAGGTATTACTTCATGTCGAGGAGGATTACAGCAACCCATACTTGGTCAAGGTACATACAGCAAATATGTAGGATAGACTTCACGAATCTGAACCTATTCTTGAGATTTGAGTATGTATACACTTACTTGTGTTCAATACAGACTCCTGGACAGGTAGGACAAGTCTCACAGGTGGGACCCTGGAATTTGGGGTCGGTACACTTGCACGTGCCGCATTCACACTCTCCTCGGCCGTTACAGATCTGCTTGTTGCTGGCCATACATGTGCTGTTGTCCAGAGAACAGTCACAGGCGCTTCCGGTCCACATGGGATCACAGACACACACTCTGCACTCACAGTGACCATGCCCTAAAGACAGAAAATGCATTATGAGGTGCAGTATGACAAATGATTTAATAAGCCCTTCTGTTGTTTAACTGCGTTAAACAGTTTTCATTTGCTGAGCTTTTCAAAATCAGAGAGCAGCGCCGTCATACCCACCTCCACACAGTTTGTTTCCGGAGCGGTCACAGTTGAAGTTGTCACACTCGCAGTACTGTCCGCTGTACCTCTCCTCGGGGTTGTCTCTCTTCTTGCACTCACATGTGCCGCACACACAGTCTCCGTTGTTGCTGCAGATGTCCGTACCGTTGTCTTTGCGGCAGGTGCGGTCCATGTCCTCTGTGGCCACATCGTTGCTGCTGCATTCGCACTGTCTTCCCACACGTTTTTCATTACACCTGAGACAAGTGAAAAGTTTCCTTAAACAGAAATCCATCTAGCACTCAATATGAGACTTGAGAGTTTTAGATATTTTTCTATGTCGAACGGATGATACAGTTACTGACTGTGAAAATGCTGACAGACTTACTTGCAGGCTCCACATTCATAGGTCCCGTTTCCAAAGTGGCAGAGCGGACTGTTCTTAATACCCTCCTTGTGGCATTCACACTCACAGATGAAGTTGAGGGTAATCTCCACCTCCTCTGTGAATCCCAGGGGCTTGATCTTGATGGTCTCAGGTTTGCCTTGTTTCGGACAGCCCTTAGAAGTCACGCTGATGCTAAATGTGACCTTGGAGTGAAGGAATAAAGGAGAAATCCTGGGTCAGAGAGCAAAATACTGCCTGCACGTCTGTAAGTAGCTGTAAAGGTCAGTCAAGCAAGTTTTCACATGATGTCATTGTGTGACATGCATGTAGGCTTAGGGTAGGAAATGAGCTATAATGACTGAGAGCTTACAGGTTGAACATAAGGAGAGGTTCTTTTGCAAATAAAATGTGTGATTTACAAAAAACAATGAGCAGAAGATATAAGAAAATCTTTCAGAACAGAGTGCATAATTAGCTATGAACTTATAGTGATCTGGCTAGAGCTCTGTATTTTAATAATGATGGTTTTGTCCAGAGAGAACAAATTGAAGAAACGTCAGGTTTAAGGATATGAGATATGAGACAAAAAATGTGTCTGACATGGTGTTTGCAACAAAAAAAATAAAATAAATAAAATTTTAAATCCCAGTCGCCATGTAAAATGAAATTTTAAAATTGCATATTCACTCTTACTCATTTCTATGAGCACAGAGAAAATGGAGACTTTGAGCAATGAATGTGATCATTCATCATCATCAAACTGTCATTATACACAGAGAAGCTGTGTAGGAAACTGTAGGAACAAGAAGAAAAACACATTTTTGACTGGAGGAAAACGTTAATGACCTTTATGGCGGTGCATGTTTTGACAACCGACAGGTTCAATTATCTACCGATGAAACACAACTAAAAAAGTTTTACATTTTTCTAATCCTTACCTCATCTCCGATGGAGATGTTGGAGCACTTCCGGCCATTCTCGCCCTCACTGACCACTCCATTCTTACAGCGAGATACGTAAGCTATGGTCAATCCCTCTGGAAGCTTGCTGTTCTCCAGAATAACCTCAGACGAGAGAGACTGCCAAAAACCAAGAGATAACAAAATGACTGTTGCTATTTCCTGCACTGGAATGTCATCTGGTAGCTTTGTTTTGACAGCGTACAATACACAAAGGCTTAGCTCAGTATTAAATGAGATTTTTTTGAGTGGAAAAAGCTTTGAACTCGGTCACAATGTTCAATGCTTTAATGTGGTTCATGTGAGTAAATGATATGATCTGACAGTCAACAAACTCAGTAGTGGACTTACATTGTAAGCGTCTATAATAAGGTTGATAACGTTGCTTGAGTTGGCAGACAGAGTGCCCACTGCAGACTTTGGGATGAGATTTTTCAGCTCCTGAGGACAGAGGAAAAGTTCAGAATACAGTTTTATCAAAGTAATGATCTTGTAATCCCTGTTAGCAACAACACTGCATCAATAATACATTTCAGTGAAATTTTATATGTAAACATTGAATTCCAGGTTAATATGGATACAACATTGATTTTAACCATGAAATGATGTAATCGTTATTGCTTTGAAGCATACTGAAGCTACTGTGAGGCTGCGTAATGAGCTTTTATCAAACTCAGATGGAGCTTGGCTGAACCGGCCTGAAAAGCAGTGGCATGGCAGAAGGAAACAATCAGAGCTACCATAACTCGCAGCACATGCATCAGCCCAGGAGGATATTTTTAAGCACCGGTCATCTTCCAACCGCACACATGCACTCAAAAGGAATGAGGAAGACTACGCTCCAAAAGAAAGGGATTAAAGAGACGTCAGATAAAGAAAAAAAAACAGTCTGAAAAACTGAAAGAGAACTCACTTGGTAAACAGGCTGGAACTCCTCTGTGACGGCAAAGATGGTCTGAATGTTGTTGTCGCTCAGCTTCTGAACCAGGTGAGCAATGGAGGGATAATCCTTTGAAACCGAAAAAGAGAGATATGCAGTGTAACACACAGGCAGGGTGACCAAATTTAATCTAAATGAGACATTCAACACAGACCAAATAACAATGAGCTACTTACATAGTAGTGGCTCATTGTATACATGTTGTTCTCCAAGTGACATTTTCCATCATTGGGCAGAACGATGCCGCCCAGCTTGCCATCACCAGCAAAGTGAAAGCCAGCATCAGTGGAGAACACCAGCAGACGAGTGACATTCCTCCAACCAATTTGCTCCTGAAATCGAAGAAGTAAAACAAGTAAACAACACAGAAGTAAAACAGCGACATTTCCTCTCTATAAAAGCTGAGGGAGAATTTGAGCAGAATGTGACACATTCAATTTTCATTACTGCATCTCAAACATCTCCCTGTTAACATTTTCACACTTTTAAAACGGTTTACACATCACCACGGCAAGTGCTGGGTTTATTGGAACATTACTTTAAATAGAGAACCTGAGTATGATTATTTCACTCAGGATCACTGCAGAGCTCTTTTTTTTTTTTGTTTGCTTACCCCACACACAGCCACTTGCATAATGGCATCGAAGCCCCCCTCAGGAGAGTCCAGGTTTCCAGAGATGTGCTGCTGACCCACCAAGGTGTTGAACTTCTTGCCGTCACTGGTCAGCCTCAGGACGTTCTTGTAGCTAAATGGGCTGGTGCAGTTCTGGTCGCCTGTGCACGGGTTCAGCAGCTTGGCCGGGGTGGTGCTGATGTATGGCATGACTGTCTTTTCCACAAAGGAGCCAAAGCCTTTGAAAGACAGTCGGATTCAGAACTTCATCTTGCTCAACTTAAGCTAAAAGTCAAACAAGTCATCTGGGCAAAGGCTTAACAAGATGTTGGTTTAAGACAGGGTGCTCTAGTCGAAGGGTATGCTGACACCAAACTAATTCAGAGGATGTCAGTGGTGTCTGTACTGTTTACTTGTTTGGTTTGTTTGGACAAGTCACAGAAAGGTCATTAAAACCTGGGTGGCATTTAATACCCACAACAGGACACCTGAAAATACAAGCTTGTCTGTCTACTCCAGAGTGTACAAAGTCTGATGTTGTATGCACACACACAGACATTTCTAACACAAATGTCAATGGCCCATGCTGATAGGATACTTGGAGCCTTAGTGATGTCAAAAACATATAAATCGGGAATAACTATTAGCAGTTCCTGTTTGCAATGTACCACGAAATTACTCTAATACTGAGGAAAACTTGGTGATTCCCAGGCAACTTCTGGACTTATAAGGAGCTCATTTATTCATTGACATTTATTAGTGTTGGACAGTGACAATGATTTCCTCTGAAAGACACGCTGATACTGTAACATGTGTGTATCATGTCTATGTGTTCGGATTTGACAGTTATGACTCTGTGAATGAGAATGAAATTAGACGCCAATTGCGGCAATCAAGTTTACCTTAATTTTACGACCTGTCACGGGCAATGTTTCTGCTGTGACCGTCGACAGTGTTGATGAGTGGAACACATTGCAAAATAACTAACTTCCTGTTGTCTTAAGAACACTTGAATGTGCCTATCCTTTTCATCTCACACTGCTTCTTTGCCTCGGCGCAGTTTGAAATCCTAAACTACTTCAAATAAACTGGTGACTGGGAAAGATTCCCAAAAGTTGTGAAAGAGTGTTTTTTTTGCCATGTTTTAGTTTTCAGCTACTAAATTCATCATCTTGCAGTAGTTCCAAAAAATATGTTTTTCATTTAAAGGAACATCTTTTCTTGTATAATCTGTATAGTGTGTGTTAGCCTAGATGAACTTTTAAATGTGACCACACTCCATAATGAAAATCCTTACCTATCCTGAAGTCAGAGGTGATCTTTGACATCTCCAGCATCAGACTGGTTCCCAGGTTCTTGACGTTCTCCAGATCGTCCTTCATGGAGTAGGACAGGTCCATCAAGTAGTACAGGTCGATGGGATAATCCTCAGCTCGTTTGAACTTCAGATCGAAAGACTGGGGCTCACCTACATGAAGTGTCCAAAATTGAGTGTCAAAGTGGTAAACATCTAAGCCAATTCAAAAGAAGGTGAAAAGAGCTTCAGAAAAAGCTGAATCAAAATGTACTCTGACCAGATCGGAGGGTGAGGCTGAGTTTCTGGGGCTGGATCTGAGTGATGTCCTCCGGCTTCAGTTTGTCTGCTCCCTTTCTGCGATGTGTCACTGTTTTGTTTTTCAGGGTATTCTGTTCTCCGCGTGGGTTTTCAATCATTGCCTCAGCACAGCCCCTTTTTATCAGAGACTGCAGCTCGTCACAGCGGGTCGACACAGTCTCACCCTGCTTCAGGAAGCTCTAAGAGAGGCAGCAGAAGGAGAATTAAAGGGACGGCCCATCAATTTAACAAGTGAAAATCAGTTTATGTTAAAGGTGAACCACTCTGAGAAAGCTGTTGCATTTATTTTGTATTTGTGACTCTGTAGCTTTCATCACGGGGCGCCTTCTCGGACTTATCTTGGCTTAGGTTTGGAGAGTAAAAAACAGAAAGTCTGCGTTACAAACTGGGGGCATTGTGGGCAACACCTGGGTGATTAACATCTAATAAAAGACACTACTGTGTTGCATTATCTAAGTGCAACTTTTAACTGTGCTAGGAACAACAGCTCAGGACATCTCGTCTTCTTCTGTTTTGATTTTGACCATTATTTTAAAAAAATGTCTCTCGAAGGACCGCAACTTAATGAAAGTATAGTACAAATTGCAGCAATACCCCTTTAAAGGTGCAGCGTGTGGGACTTGGTGGTATCTAGAGGTGAAGGTCCAGATTACAACCATTGAAATACATCCCACCTCATACTCTTTACTGCTTTTCAGTATTATATTTCATAGGCTAAACAATTGATTGATTTCTTTCAAATGCAATAAAAAACAACTATTAGCTGCAGTCCTAAATTGGGAACGATCTAAAAATACACGTACTATCACTACATGACTAATGGCATCGTAATTGCATCGAATACGCATTTCTCCGCGGGGATTATAGCTGACAGCTTGGATTCACATACTGGGTCTTTACACCAGCCACATTTGGCTCCGGCCTGGATGCACTCCCCGCAGTATTTGGCGTTGGCATTGATGCACTCATTCCCCTCTGGATGGGAAACAAAGAGAGAGGAGAAGAGGAGGCAGAGTCAGAGAGAGCAGGGGTGCAGCTCAGTCCCTGCAAAGTAAGCAGCCAGTTAAGCCCCCCGTGTTTACACATCAGTTCATCTGGAACACTGTGCGGCTCGATGGTAATTGGAGACAGAGACAGAATAGTCTTTCCATTCTTTCCATTATCCTCTATGCTCCCTGATGCTAAGGTGGATCTCTGGTCAATGACATCAGTAAGATGCCGGCCTCTCACTCTGGGGAGGTAGTCATCATTATGAAGTGTACATTTACTATGCAAGCTGACATCAACAAAATGATATCATCTGACATAATAATGAAGTCAGGGCCATACAGTATATAAGACAATCTTGCTTGAAAGTGAGATGTGACTGAAAAAATCTTACCTTTCTGAGCATTACTGTAACAAACGACTGCTAACAATGTAGATATCAGGAGCAGCTTCAGGTCCATCTGAAAACACACACAAGAAAACATCATTTATTTGTGATGTGGTCTCGTCAAAGAGCTACTGTTGTTCTGAGAGGCAATAAGCCATTTGTGACTATCTCTTTGTTAACAGTAATAGCTGTTGTGCTTGATGGCCTGAATGCTTGAACTCATAATTTCCTGGACAAAAAGGGTCCGGAGGAGTGAAAGATGACTGAAGATTTAATCTGTTTTGCTGTAATTGGAGATAATAAATTATCCAGTGACAGGGACTTGGCTATTCTTAGTCGGTCAAAGGGTAACAGGCAGCTTATTCAGACCGCTTTCACACACAAACATGCAGACACATAGTCATATGCAGACATACACACATGATCACAGATTAGTCCGTGGCTTGGACTGCAGTCTCCTTTTCCCTCACAAGCCTTTTACTGTAAATAACATCAGCTCCCTTTAGTCAAGCCCTCTATTTTCATACATATTGATCTCTTGTCCATGTGCAGGCTCTTAGGTCAGACATATTGATGTATTTTGTTCTCAATTGCAAAGCACATGACTTGCAAAGGCTAAGGGCCTGAAGAGCCTTTCTGTTCACTTAATGGTTGATTTGTGAGCAGTGATGCTAGTGGTCTGTTGCGCAAAAGCTTGTCAGCTTGCTTACAATGACCATACTGTTGTTTTGCATTTTAGTTTGGCGTGTTAATTAGCAACATTTTGGAATCAGCAGTAAACAAAAATTACATCCGAGGCTGGCGGAAATGTCAATGAAAATCCTGGAAATTTCTAAGGGCATTTAAACTGTTAAAATGTTTGCACAATGTCCCTTTTAATATTGAACTTATTTAAGCAGAAATAATCATTAAAAAGCCATCCTAGGTGTTATGGCGTGTTTTGGGTAGAAAAATTCAACTTTAACCATGAACAGCATTTAGCAAGAGACTCTTTCATTACATAAGTAGATAATCCCATTTAAGTAAAATACACTTTTTCATTGTTATTATTTTGTATTGTTATTTCTGAACAAGACAAGGTTAGTACAGTGCTAATGTCAAGAGCTAAGCAAGGAGCTCCTCTGTTGTTGAATGCAAGGGTCAACACAAACATCTTCTACTCTCATCAAAGGATATCAAGACCCAGTGAATTAAATGTATTTCTTTATGAAAATATGGCGGAAATCTCCCCACATTGACTGGAAATCTATTTGTCTGCGTTTGTTTTAATCTCAGACGGTCCAGCTACAAGTACATTTATTTACAAGTAAAGAGTAAATAAATGTAGTGAAGTACTTGAGTTTGGAGATGCAGACGCTTTTCACCTGTGTACATTTTATCAATCTGAAGTAACCAGGTACAAGCAGTGACCAGGTGGTGGAGCAGTGGCTTCGGGGCACAAAGACCTCAGTACAAAGACTGAGACTCTATTCTATTAACTAATTCTGTATAAAGTTTACAGATGTTTTTAAACCTATTATTGTAAATTGATGTGAAATTAATTCCTCAACATTTTAATGGGGATTTTACCACCACTAATAACTAACTATATATGACATTTAAGTAAAGAAACGTCCTTTTGATGCATCATCGGTGATGCTGCTGATTGGAAGTACCCTTAAAAATAATATAGGTCTACCGAAATAAAACACAGCCCTATCAACTATTCCTCTCCTGTCTTCCCTTTTCTCCCTCTTCCTCCTACTCTTCTGCTGCTAGCTGCATATAGGGGAAATAAGACAAGGGATTTTCAGTGACCCCCTCACTTTAATTAATACCACATCACTGCTGCTTTCTCAAAAGATTTAGCTAGCATTGACACGTTCGGGATCCTCACCGCCTTTCATTGGCAGTTCTAACGAGAAACAGCTGGAACAGCTCCTACAGAGAGACGGAGAATTGCTGGCCCAATGTTGTAATAAGGTGCAGCGGCCAGCAAAGGGATCAGCATGTGCCGAATCGAATTAACATGTGGAATGTACTGCAAATATCTGGCTGGACCATAAATCACAAACTCATGGGAGCCATTTCTATGGGAATCTCCACAGTAGCTAATGTCTACCACACTGGATACTGAAGCATGAGATTAAAATTAGAGCGAGATAGACAGTGATAAAGTGGCAAAACTTTCTTTTTAGCTTTATAGACCAGTGACTGCTGCCCGCTATTCATAGAGGGTACATTAAAAGACTGCATTCCCTTACACTGTGGAAAAGGAAGCTCTGACGTTCAGTGTGCGCAGTGTTGAGTGATGCATTCCTGACTGCTTATGTGTGTGTGTGTGTGTGTGTGTGTGCTCGTCCGTTTATATAGACACAGAGGGGCAGACAGCGTGTCTACAGAGCCCCAGATTAGATCAGCTGGTTTAAATCTCCACCTCTGTAGATGGGACGTATGTGTGTTTGTGTGCGTGTTTCCATGTGAGATAACCCTAACCCACATTCAACCTGGCACTGCCATTATTACAACATCCCAGAAGCTAACAGTCTTTCAAGAGAATAAAATAATAAAAGACCTACGTGAAAAGGGTTTGGCTATTGTGAGAGTTTATGATGCATGATGTGCATGTATATCAAACAACTGATTTCAGTGAAAACCAAGCTTAAACAAAGACAAAAGTTCACATTCCAATAATAACCATACACAGATATTTTCTTTTCACTTTTACTGTGGTCTCTGCTTCAGTTCCATGGAATCATTCAAATGAAAACTTCTTCTATAAAACGCCAGCGAGGTGTCAAGTAAGAAAAATAACCATGTTGTCTTCAACCCTATGACGCTTAGCAGCTGTGTAGAGGAATTTTTAGTAAAAACTACAGTAAAATATAGCAGAAGACAGGGAGCAGTCCAAGAAAGGGCTAAAAGCAGGATGTTATGCTGCCTTCAAGTGGCCTCCCAAAGCTCAATGTTCAGAAGTCAGAAATACAACTTGTCAGCATCTCACAGTGGTTTTGGTTAGGTTAGATTAGGTTTGGTTTGGTGGCTTGGTTTGTTTGGGCACTATAACTAAATGTTAGTATGTATAAAGTTCAGAAACACTGAACAACAACAATGTTCATCTGTTAGCCAAGTATTCCATAGTTTGGCAAAAAATGTTTTTTAAAAAAACCTTTGACAGTACTTATGAAGACAGTGAAATCTGGTGAAATGGTCGAAATTGATGATTAGTGATTTAGTCCCACTACCATTTCCAAGGTTCATCCTCAAGACACAGTCTACCACTTTGATTCAGGCTGAAATATCTCAATTAGTGGATTGATTGTCCGGAAACTTTGCACAATAGTCATAGTTCACTGAGGATTAATCCTACTGACCTTGGTGATTCCCTCCCATTTCCCCCTAGCACCACAATGTCATCGAAATTTGTGGTTTTGAGAGAAACTTTGGAAATGTATTCACATACCCTTTTGAAATAGCAAGACAATGCCAAGAAAACTGTATTTTGTTTGTTTCACTGTTACATCACTATAAATAATACATTCAGTTTGGTTGAAAAGTACACTTCATAAACAGCTTAAATACTTCAGCAGTGACAGAGATATGAATCAAAATTGATAATGTCTGGAGGGGAAGGATGAGGGACTACTAAGATGTATGCATAGCAACCACATTGCTTTCACTTATTTGTCCATGGGGAAAGCTAAAAATATATAAATTCCAATTTCCTGACAACAGCATGGGAGCAGCATGCTTATTCACTGACACTAAAGTCGTTTATGTAGCTCCAATGCTCTTCCTGCCTCTCCTAGTCTGACACAAGCATGTATACATACACATTTACTTCTCAACACCTGTCCACTTGTCACAAACACCTGAGCAGTGACCAACGGCGTCCCGGTGTTTTATGGGCTTTCCAAAGCGCTATCAGTTGGCAGGAGAAGGTGATGCATGGCAGACACTGTGGTGTGTGACTAAAACAAGCCAAGCCTCTCAGGCATTCCTGAGGGGCTGACCAGGATAGTAACCTGCACTGCACTGTTACTGCACTAATGGGAAACGTTAGCTGTGAGACCCATGATGAAGTGATGCTGTATTTGTAACACTCCAATTCCCACAATCCCTTTCTCCAAATTTGTTGCTAGAAATTCCAGAACCCGACCCATCTATTGGTTGGCCGAAGTTGTCCGATCACAGATATATCTGTATCAGTGCATACATAGTCCAATATGCGCCATTTTGACAACTTGTTTTTTAAGAGAATACAATGCAGAACAACATTCTTGGGCGTAAAATAAAGTTTATTGTTAAGCTGTAAAATATACTGCCTCCATAACATATCTTTGTCACAAGTGTTTGATAACCACCTTTGAAGGATCACCACAAAAAATGTGTGTGTATAGGCCAATATATCGATCATATATATATGGGAATTTATTAAGCTTCATTTATGCTTCTGGGTTGAAGTGACACCTATGTTTGTAGCCTCTGGGTAGGTGCAGGCCCTATGCCAGCATAGCGTATGCTGTAGCCTGACGTCCACCTCCCCAGAAATGAGACTGCCAGTCACATTGACAGGGACTGCAACGACTGTGATTTTATTGCATTTTGGCTTCTTCTCTGACGCCGGTGTAAATAACAGGGATGGATCTGTTTAGTTGTCAGACTATGAACACCATCAGTCCCCTGTCCCACGCTGCCAGCTAACCCTTACACACAGATCTAATCATAATGGCTGATCCGAGGTAGAACAAAACTGTCCCCCTGTGGCTTTCACGCAGATGGTGAGGCGGAATAACAGTGCAAGATTCCCGCCTTGAAAAGGCAGTGTGAAAGGGGGTATTAACTGCAGCCCTATAACTGACTTATCAAATAACTAAGTTAATGGTCTACCCTGTACAATCTATTCGTTTTAGTAACTTTTCAAGTAAAGCTGTAAAAAATTTGCTAGCTCCAGCTTTTTATATGTAAGAATTTGCTGCTGGTTGGACATAAGCAATCTAAAGATGTCCCTTTGTGCTCTGAGAAATTGTCATGAGCACTTTTCACAGATTTGATATTTTAAAGGCTGAAAACTGTATTTTTATTTATTGTGAAAATAATCTGCTGAATAATCGATAGCTCAGCTCAGCTCCCCAGGTGTCCACTTCAGGACACTCCTTATGGTTCCTGAACTAATGTGTGAAAAGCTGTGGTGTATACAGCTTAGCTTAATTGAGCTACACAAACCTTAGCTTTGAATGAGTGGATTTACTTTACTTGAAACTGAGCTGCATTTGCAAGTGCTTAGAAGTACTTACTATAGCAAGCACTGCCATGAATAATGACCAGCAGCGTCAGGGAGAGGAACAGCCAGACACAGTGGAGTATACTGCAGCAGTAAAGAACTGATGGCAGCTCAGAGTCACAGCGCTCTTTGTCGGAGAAGGCCTGGGCTGCTCTCACTTAGAATGGCTGTTCTCCTCTGGTCATGAAAGGAAGGAATGGAAAAGAAGGAAAAACAGGAAAGGGAGGTGCACAACTCAGAGGGGAAAGAGGTTGCCTCAAATCCAAAGGAAAGGAAGTTACAGACTTTTTTCGCCTCTGCAGAGTTTGCACTTTAGTCTCTCCTAATCCTCCCTCCTCAGTTTGTACAGTATTTGTGTGGTTGTTCAAGCTTTTAAGGTCAATAGAATATTTATGAGTTAATTTGCTAAAGGTAGGTAAGTAAAATAAACAGGTCTGCATGGCTAAAGGATCTTTATAGACTTTTGGAATCTTGAGTTTAGTTCCAGTAATTAAAACATTCCAAGATGCATCCAGTCACTCCCCTGTTGCCAGTATCATATCTCCGGCATCCTAAACTACCATCCTCCCTCTTTGCCTTCCTTGCTTCCTTTCTCTCCCCCTCTCCACTCTCCCTCTTCCATCATACCACCCACACAATCGGTCAGTTCACTCTCTCCACTATGAGCCAAGCCAACCCAGTGGCCCCCCCTTGACTCCACATACCCTTCAAACAGCGCAGAGTGGGAAAAATGTCTGAGCTGTGAGACGTACACGCCAATGGACAGAACTGAAGGAGAATACCAAACAGTGTCCGTCTGTGTCTCTGTCTACCCCCACCTCCCACCACCATCCGGGGGACCCTCTCATACAGACAAAAGCAATGAATCAGGCTGCACTGAGACAATGACAGAAGGTCTGATCCTTAAAGTGTTCCCACTCACTGCCTTCTTTTTGCCAGGAGAGCCTCTGTGTGATAAATAATACTAACGAGGCAGATTTTACGATCTTTAATCTTTTGGTCCTTCTTTGGTAATAGGATATTGATATGGTAAGATGATCCAATGGGATCAATCTTTCCACAGAAAAAAAGAGGAAAAGACTACAGAAGATAGGAATGAAGGCTCAAACAACTAGAACATTTATTATTATAGTTTCCACGCTACAAGCATTATTATGAGTATTCCTGTTTTCAAATTTCTAAGTTTTGTCTAATTCAAACTGCCATTGTTTATTTTTAGCCTCAAAGAAAAACACGCGGATATATGTGAATGAAATCAGCTTCTTTTTCTGATTTTACATTTTTTAGAAGAGGTTCAGTGATTTGCAGTGGAATTTTCTGTCCAGCTCAAAGATGTGAACTGTGATACTTTACCTCCAAAGACTTCACAAATGTCCTCTTTGTTAGATTATTCTTTGTCAATTGGACTAATTTGCATATGTAATTTTTTTTCATGACAAGTCAAACTTTTCACCTCAGTCAACAACTGTATTTGCTACATCATCTCTGTAACAGTTGTACGCAACTTTTGGTGTATTTGTTTCTGATATGAAACTTTTTGATTTTACAGAACATGATGCGTGGGGTGATTTATAGTTCTAAAATTTCAAGTGGAGTTTACTGTTTCAGCTTCCTGATATCATTTTAGACAATAAAGTTTAGTTGTAGAGGTGAATTATATGTGTGGGAATTTTACTTTGCAAGCTCTAGGTTTTCTAGGTGGCTCTCGTCTCATATAAATCATCATTAAGTACGGAAGGTATCAAACAATTATATAATACGGTGATATCCCTGCAGTCATAGTCTTGCATGTTATTGAAATAAGATCCAGAGTCCTTTTTGTCTGAGACCTGGACAGGACAGAGTAAAAAACTCAAAAAGTGGTCTTGAGACAAGAATTGTTGCCAATGTCCTAAAATGGTTGGCTTTGGCATTCTGGCAACTGTTACTGTTGAGCCAACCCGGGCTCCTCATTTCCCCGAAACTCTACAAAGGAGGTGGTGAGTAGACTTCTAGCACAAGCCATAGAGCCACAATAGCCACCTTTCTGTTAAATAAATGAAAAAGTCCTTTAAGGCTGCAGCAGCAATTCCGTGGAGTGTGCTGAATTCAGCAATAATTTAACATTTAGTAAACACACGTCATTTTATCAATAGGGTTGCTGACATTTAACTGATCAAAGTAGGGGCAAATAGACTTAGTATTACAAGTGTTTTTTAGTCAGGATATACAGTTTAATTTAGAGAAGTTTCTAAAAGAGATTTGCTAGAGACTCACAGTTATTCAACAGCTGAAGAGAATAGTATGGGTAGTAGCTACAGCCTACAGCTTGAAAATCCTGCTCTGCTTTTCACACAAAACAGTTAGCCACATATGTTGGCTTGAAGCCTTCCAACATTCCCCTTGTGTATGAAGGAGGCTAAAGATAACACTTCTGGGGGGATACTGCCTTGGAAGGACTTTCTAACTTTTCAAGCCAGAAAATCAATACCACTAAAGCAGGTCTGATTACTTTTTAGCACCTTAAATGCATTTATATTGAATAGGCTTCACATCTCATGACAAAATGTCCTCCCACAGCGGATGAATCGAAACAATTGCGGCAAAGAACCACAACCTTTGGAGGAGGGCCACGTCCATGTCACTATTCATGGCTCCATCCCTGTGTTGAAAATAGCTGTGCAGTGCTTACAGGCTATTTCTGACTCATCCTCCCCCCTGGCCTCTGCAATCACTCTAAAAGGTGGACTAAATTGAGGCGACAACAAATCTGCCTCAACCCCATAGAGGTATAGAAAAACAACTACAACTAACATTGTGTTAATATCGATGGTTAAATGTCAGTGCAACATGTCTTTCTCGGACAGGAACATTTGTTCCGCATAATTAAATAGCTCCACTGCTGTTACACTGTTGAAATTTTGAAGAAAAGGACAGGAACTTGAGAGTAGACAAGCTTTGCTCAAGCATCTGTAAAATCTGACATTTTCAGGGAGCCATCTGTTTAACCATTTATGTTGAGCCTCTGTAAGAAGATCTAGAGAAGGGCAGCATGTTTTAGGGATCTTGTGGGGTTGCCTGGCTGTGACAGTGTGAGCCCAGGGCTCAGTCTGTGGAGCTGGGATCTGATGTACAGTAAGCCTACACAAACTCCCCGTGTTTGCTGAGTCGGCCCTTCCTTTGCTAGAACACAGGAAGCTCAACCCGATCACACAGGAAGCCTGTATCATGGTGCATGAAAATCAGCCACAGCTCCCTCTTGAAGCCATACAGATGCCATATTTTACATTCAACTGAAGCCGGAAGTGAAAGAAAAACAGAGAGAACAGAGAGAGAGTGTAACTTCAAAATGTCCAGAAACAAATGAAAAATGGGCTCAACAGGTAGATAGAGACAAAACCTTGAAGTTAACACAGTACAAATATCTATCGATGAAATAAAATAGCTGAATGTAACATTACAGCAGGTGAAAAGTAATTTAGTTATATAAATATTATTTATTTATATAAATTCAATGAATAGTATCACTTTCATAGAAAAAAGGTTACATGGAAATTAAAATAATCATTCTTATTAAAATCTACATTCAAAATAACCCATAAAGTGGGTTTTTCAGTGCTGGAACTATATTTACCAAGAACTGTAGAACTCAGTTTTTTTATGCTGGACCATATAACTTCTAGATGTGATAGAACTACGTTAATACTGCACAGAGCCAAAATTAAGTTAAATTAAGATGCTCAGGAGTAATTTCAAACCAATCCAGTGAAAAATAAGCGATTGCTGAGCCTTAAATACACATATGGAATCACAAAAATGATCAAATTTAACTCTGAAGAACAAACCTTTCAAAAAATTCATAACTGAAAAAGTATTTGGAGTACAGCTATAGGAGCTTGCAAGGTTGTATTAATTTAATACACATTTCGACATGATTTTTTTTTTTTTTTAGTAAATCCATGACATAAACTGGGAGGCACGAGGTGAGCTGGTATGGAATGAGCCAGAACATAATGCATAAAAACATACCAGGGATTTTCCAAGTGAAGTTTATCGAAACTTTAATATCAATATTTTGGGTGATATACTGATTGCAGAATTTGTTCACTCCCAAAAATCAAGTATCAGCTGGGCTGTAGAACATTCATTCTGTAGCGCAGTCATGTTGCTAGGTACGCATCCTTCGTCTCTGATGCATTCAAATCCTAAAGGATGCAGTGAACTCACTAAACATGCATCCAGGGGACACAGCATACTTTATCCCTGATAATGCTACTTTGTGAACAACAAATCCATGTTGAAAAAATTATAAAAAGTAAACTCTAAGAGTTCTAAGACAAAAAAAGAATCTGGGGATCACTGTTTCCAGCTATCTGTGCACTGTGTGCATATCTCAATCATGGTGAATTTCTGCAGCAACAAAAACAATCCTTGACACATGGATTTAAATAATTTAAGCTACAAACTCAGTATTGGTGAATAAACTAACTGGGTCAATGTCATGAATGAGCTGCTCTCATCATTCTCATCTGTAACGGTTATTAATGCCTGTAGAGGATGATGGACGATGTGCCATGTTGAAAACGTAGAAATAAACCACTTTTGAGTTGGATTGAATTTTGCTGACAAATGTATCAGAACGTTGTGACAGGGCTGTACCCGACTCAGCAGTGTGTAAGTCAAATTGGATTTGGCTGTTCAGTAACAAGATTAAACTTTTGTGATATTCTTACCCTTAAGCTAACCAATCTCACTGCTCATGCCTAAACCTATCGAAGCAAACCAACACGGACAATACATCAGAAGCAGAGTAAGGCTGGTCTTGCTAGAAAAAGCAGCGGGATCCATCAAAGTCTTGAAAGCAGCTTTGTCTGGCAGTACTTAGTTGATGATTTGGGCTAAAAGCTGATGCCAGCATGCTAGCGTGCCTACAAGAGCGATACTAACATGCTGTTGTTTACAAGGTTTAATGTTGCCTTGTTATCTAGCATGTCAAAATGTTAATATTTGCTACTTAGCAGTACATTCACACAAAGTAAAGCTGAGGCAATTAGGGATGTAATATGTCATGAAATACTAGTTTCGCAGGGATTTTGTCCTAAGAGAAAGTATTTCTCTGGTTGATGGCACCAGATAATAAGGGATCACCAGTTTATAGCAATTTATTCTAGGGCTGGGCAATATGGCAAAAAATATAATCATGATTTGTCCCCCCATATTGATGGATATCGATATTTATCATGATATATAATTCAATCATGCTGCCAGTTTGAAGACTATAATGACTGAAGTCTGAAAAACTCACGAGTTAATATTTTGAACTTTAGAATAATTTATTAACAAAAAAATTGGGATGTAAACATTTAACTGTGCAACAAAAACATTTATCTGGCTAAGTACTAGTTTTAAAAGTCTCAAATGTTTTACATGTAAAAATCTGAGTAAAAAGTGCAAAATGACATAATGTTAACATTAAATTGTGCAAACATCTGCCTTAAGAAAACAATAGACATTAGCTTGCCTTGTAACTATTGTATAAAAAAAACACTAAAACCTGTGAACACTATCACAACTACCTTTGGCAGGGCAACAAACATCTAAAATGTTTACAGTCCTGACACATTTAGGCACAACTATAAAATAAAACAAAGTGATATTGATCATGCAGTGTTCCCAACACAGGAATTTATTTGTGGCGGTTCACCACAATATCTGCATTGGCCGCCACTTACTGATTTTCTATTTTTGGAGCTGTGCTTCCCATTCTCCCTCACTCAAGACAGCGCACCCATCACTGAATAGCATGATGTTATGTACTCCGATACGGTGGATGGAGGTGTGGATTTGAGTCCGCTAATAAAACCAACGAAAGAGAGGAAGTGCATTTAACACTGTTAGCTCGACTGGAACTTTCTCTGTAAATGGGGAAATGAATGTATGTACATGTAAAACCATAAATGTGAGCCTCATGGTGGCACTCAGGTACAAACAGCCAGCCAAATAGTTTCATGTGAGAACAGCAGCACAGAGAGAAAACTGCAGTATACAAGCTGTCCAACAGAAGCTAACAAGTGGCAAAGACTATGTGGAAACTACTGCATTAAGTCCTGGGCTGTTGTGTTTTTCTCTACAGAGACAGAAATGTCAAAGTTTAGTTTTAATCCAATTTTGAGCCAGCAGTAAGCCAGCTTTGGACACCTCCACCATCTTTCAACTGAGGCCCTAATGCTTGAAAACTGGCACATTAATGGCATTCAGATGTCTTTCATTAGGCCCCAGACTTGACACTTGAACTAGAGGGCCTCCATTTCCTCTACCACGGGAGAGTGAAAACTGCAGAGCTAAAACAGTAAGCTCTCCACAGTTACACGCCTGTCCTTCTGGGAACACTAGAGGAAGATCTGTCATGTTCAATTCTCAAGTCGTTCTTTATGGCCACTGACTGAACATCATATTCTCAAACTGTGTCTGAGATCTGATGTAATGCTTAATCAGAACAATAGACTGAGTTAAAGGCTTGTGCATTAGTGAACCTTTGAACAACTTTCAAGCTTGATGACCCTTAATTGGACAGTTGGTGCTGAATATAAAAGAGTGAATTAGATACTGAGTTGTTCTTGCGTTTTGTTTGAGTGTGATATCATTTGCCTGACATGCTGCCAGTGATCTGCCTCTATGTAAGATACTTCTCTCTCTAGAGCTCATCAAACAGTGCTTCACATCAATTCATTTACATTTGAAAGCAGCAGGTGACTAATCAAGAAGGAAAGAAACTTACTGGAAATACTTCTCTTGTATATGGGTGAGCAGTCTTTGTAATTATGATCTGCTAGTTCTGTCTATTAAGCTAAAGATGTGTGTATCGTTGGATATGGACTGTCTTCACTTTTAGGTAGTCAAACGTCGTTGTTTTATGCTCAACCATTGTGGTGGGAATTATGCCACCTCAATTTAATCAAATAATGCACTGGTTCGGTCAGAAAAAACAACTCCTATTGTCAAGCCCTATCAGATATGCATATCGGAAACTGCAGGAATTTCCAATGAGTGCCTTTAAAGAGGAGCCCATCTATGAAACCACAGTACTATAATGAGTTTCTGTCTCTGAACTGGCAGACTGCTGGTGATGTCAGCGTCTAAAATACCTCATTCACAATGATGGAGAACACTGTTCTCATTGTATTCGTTCTTTGCATTCATACACATATATATATATATATATATATATATATATATACGCATGATGGAATCACAGTGGAACTGACCAGTGCTCAGTAAATGATCAAATGTACAATGACTAGTTCCAAAATCAAAATATAAACCAATTAATCAATTATAAACCATTACTTGCAATTTGCAGTCTGCTAAATCTGAGACAAAGACTTGGTATGAGTTGTATGTTAAAGGTAAAGGTATACTGGTCATATAAACCTGCCTACTTTGTTGACTGCCCATGCTGTAAATGGTTCACATAACAATATCAGGTGGAAAATTGAGAAAATATACATCACGGACAATAGAGCTTAACAATTACAATAGACCTTATTTTTAGGATTAAAAACATGTTATTCTACAAACCAGTTTTTATTTAACAAAGAATCCAAGATTACATGTTCTATATACAAGAAGCAAGAACTATGACTAAAAATAATAATCATTAATACTCTAAAAAAGGCAAAGTTCTTATTTGTAACAGATACTGTTCAAAGTAATGGAATGGAAAATTGAAACTTGAACAAATATTGTTAGGGCATCCTTGAGCTCTAGGGGTTCCAGACGGCGACCATGTGATTCCAGCACCCCAACTTCGAGTCCAGTTGGGGACATTTGTTCCATGTCATCTCCCATCCCTCTTCATTTATATCCTGCCCCCTCTCTAATGTTTACTATCTAATAATAGGCAAAAAAAATGCCTCGAAATACAGGAAAACCGTATTATGATCAGTTTCTACCTGATACCAAAAAAGCAATGATACTCAACCCCAGTTTTCAATTCCAGTATAATGACAATTTTCTTGATTACAGCTATGTGATTGTAAGTGTCAGTGAAATGCAAGGCAGATTTCATGTTAGTGAATAAAGCCAAATTTCTAAACACAAGCTCTTTTATTTCCTTAAACTGAGCCTTTCTGTTAATGAAAGGCACATAAACTTTTCTTTTCCAACTCACAGGCCCTGCCTTGTAGTAAAGTCTTCACACTGTCACAATAACAAACACAGTATGACTGTACTCTCACCCAGCAAACGCCTGCTACTATTTACTGCCAACATAACGTGTTTCGTCTCATTTTCAGCTAGAAGAGGTCAGTTTAAACCACGCCATTCCTTACCGGTGTTTCGGAGGCTGTTTTTAGAGGCAAGAGGCCCCCCCTCCAAAAAAAAAGGACCTAGTGGAGAGGAAGTGTGGGTATAGAAGACCAAGGGCAAATATTTTAGCTAAGAGTAGCTCCAGAGGTCACAAACCAAGAGTAAGGCCCACCCCGCAATCTAGATGCAAAAATAGATAAATCTGTGCCAAAAATGACTTTCAGAAGAATGGAACAGAACAAAAGCAGCAAAGCTCAATAGTGTGTTTGCCCGGAAAAAAGTTGAGAGTCTTAAATTTGCTGTTTTAAGCTAACTAAACCTAAAAATTACCATATGGGTTGAGAAAACCTTTAGAATGCAGGAAGTCTGCGGTCTGCAATGGTTCGTGCTTGTTGACCCGTCATGTGATTCATTACCCTACAAATCACAGATAACTGCTCTTCAGGGATCATCAGTTGTAGACCCGCTTTCACACTTGTGTGTGCGTGTGTGTGTGTGTGTGTGTGTGTGTGTGTGTATGTAGTTGTT